>JAKSZP010004580.1:0-48210 GCA_022478985.1 Massospora cicadina
CATTTGAATGGACAAAATGCCTTTAATGCTCTTTCAATACATTTTGAACGTCGCTAATCAGTGAGCCAGTGTTGCATTATTTGGACTTTGATAAAGATTCATCGTTCAAATAGATGCATCCCTTTCCGCTATAGGGGCAGTCATATCTCAGAAAAATGATGAGGGGGATGAGCACCATGTATTGTACTGCAGTTGGATCCTGAACAGCCATGAACACAATTATCCCATGAGTGAGTGAAAGTGTTTAGCGGTGATCTAAACATATAAGCAATTTTAGGTGTATTTGCATGGGGTGAAGTTCAAAGTCATAGTGGGTCATGCTTTGTTACACTGGTTGCAGAACCTTAATGAGCATGAAGGACATCTAGTCCGATGGGCCCTTAAACTGCAGGCTTATGACTTTAAGATCCTCCACTGACCTGGAGAAAAACACCAGAACGCTGATTGCTTGTCAAGGTTACCAACAATTGCAGTTACGGTGGATCTGAGCAACATAATGTATGATAAGATGCTCGGCAGAAAGTATGATGATGAGTTGCCCTGAGTCATAAAGGCATTAAATAAATTGCAAACCAATACCTTCCAGCATAACGGGGAGTTATACAAATGGATTGGAGACTTGACAGTGAACTTTCTGCGACTCTCATCATGGCCTAGCATTATCATGAGTGTGCATAAGGCTGTTGGACATGGGGCATGCAAACGATGATGGAGTTTTTGCATCCTGGGTATTATTGGAAAAGCATGAACTTCAACATGCTTAAACCATTTCCTGCTGCCACCAGTGCCAAGTAAAAAAGCTGTTCCTCCAGAAGACTTCTTATTGGTTAGTGCAACTCCATTTTACATGGCATATGGTTTCCCTTGATGTTGTTGGACCTCTACCAATGGGAGCTAATCAGTCCAAGTACATTCTGGTGTCAATCGACCACTTGACCAGGTTGTTGAAGCCAGGGCAATATGGGATTTGGGGGCGGTCACAGTGGCCAAGTTTGTGATGAAATGTATAATTTAGCGACATGGCTTTCCTCAGTTCATACTTACTGACAATGGAACCAACTTCACCTCCCACATTTTGCCCAAGCTCAATGAATTGATGGTTATCTGTGGAGTGCTAATGACCCCACATCACCCTGAGTCTAATAGCATGATCAAGCAAGTTAATGGAACTATGGTGAACATACTCCAGTAGTTGGTAATAAATCGACCTTCTGATTGGAGCTCTCTCCTTTTCACCGCCGTTTTTGCCCATAACATTAGCTACCATTCCACCATGGGGAAGAGCCCCTTTCAGCTACTATATGGAGGACACCCTTCCCTTCTGGCTCTGCTTTATGTGTGTATGGAAGACACCAGAAGAATGGATCCCCATTATTATTTGAATAACCTAACTGACATGTTGATCAAACTGCAAACTGAAGTGTACTCCTTCAATTTAGACAAGAAGATCAGGAATTAGGCTGCCAGTTAGGTTCATCATAGCAGGTTGGCTCAGTTCAAAGATGGCGATATGGTTCTATTCCATGATCAGCATGGGTTCAGTCAGAAACACAAGTTGGCCAGTATTTGGATTTTTCTGTTTGAAGCTATCAAGAAAACAGGTGTCAACACCTATACCATTAAGGACCCCGCAAGTGGTTGTATTATTTGCCCAAGTGCACGAAAAGTTTCTCTAGGCATATAATCAATAGGAGACTTAACATCTAGTCAAGGGGGGTAATATTGAGATTATGATATGACTGGACAATAAGCCTGAAATAGCCATGGTGGATTAGCTAGAATCTGCCAACAATAATTATAGAGTACAAGTAATTGAGTGCCTTGAGATAAGGCGATATTGGGTCCAAACAGATGCTTATTGGATCGCTTACATATAAGGCAATTATGAGATGTCGATGTATTACAAATAATTGGTGAATCGCCTCAGATTAAGGTGATTGTGACTTTAATAAATGGTGAACTCTGCCAGAACCAATAAGAATATGGTGGAATGAATAGTCTAAGCAAAAGGGTCAATATCAACTGAAGTTGCTGAGATATAATGATACCAGAGAATTGAAGGAGGAGGATTATATTAGAAAAGAGAGAGTGGAGCAGCAAGGATCTGCTTAATATTACATTAAATAAATAAGTGTTATCAGGGCAATTGCCCCATATTATTATATTATATTATATCTATTTATTGAGTGTGTTATAAGGACCAATGATCTCCATATCAATTATTCTATTGCTCAGTGGGATTGACTTTGTGCAGAAACCTTATGGCGTATCTCAATGATTCCTCCAAATTTATAACAAGAGGTAAATACTTGAGTGAATCCCATTAACTCAATAATTTTAGCACAAGTGATGACCAAGAGTTTTGTCTATTAACTGAGAGGATTATGTTAGGACACCCACGTTAGGTGATGATACAATTATATAGAAATGTAGCGGTAGTTTTTGCCAAAGCTGAGGAAAGGGATTGTCACAAAATTGACTGTGGGCTCCACTAGTGTACCAGGCCAACCAGTATGGAGGCTAGTTGGCCCTTTGCCGTTTTGCCTTCATTGGCATACCAACCCTCTCTAAGTCCGCGTCCAACCCACCAACACAGCAGACTAATGACTTTACCTTAGCCTCATAATCTGTAATGTGCCCTGTTAAGTCCTGCCCCCATCCTGGGCAGCCAAGGCACTCCCACGCTGCCCCACCATCCTGACCCTTTACCAACCCATCTGGGCATTCCCCAGTGAGTCCTTCCCCTATCCTGGGTGGCCAAGGCACTCCTGCTCTGCACCCCACAGGGCTGATGGCCAGCAGCAATGTCGTTGTTGGTCAGTTGGCCATATTCCCATCAGTTCCTCTTAGGGGGTGGTATAGGAGCTGGAAGCGTTGGCCACTCCAGGTGCATCACCTCGCACCAACTTCAGGGATTTTAGTCCAAAAACATTTTAACCTAGCTGACAAACTACTAACATTTAAAATAAATATGGGCAAAAGAGAGATATTTATTTGGATGGAAGAATGACTATTTATACTATAGGCTACTTTGCCTATGAAACCCCTCAGCCATCCAAGCCAGCGCTTTAATAAATCCTCAGTCATTCATGGTAATGATTCCTTCCCAATCCGCTTGTCTATTCACCAAATTTTAGATTACTTCAACCCATCCTCAGCACAAGTTGCTGGTCAATCATATATAGTTTAAGAATATAATAAAACTTTGAGCATCCTTGGCATGAGTTGCCAGTGCTTCAAATTAGTCAGCAGAACTATAATTGAACAATCAGTAATGGATTTATTAACTTTACGCTGGAAATTCCCACAATGACCCCAAATTGGAATTTCAGCTGCAAATGCATATTTCGCCAAACCTAAACTGATTAATAATGATATAACAGTTAAATAATATTGAAATAGGCGTTTATCCAGCATTCATGCTGACTAACTGAAACCCCTAATTCTTATATTATTGGGAGAAATCCATCTGGTTAATTTCTTAACATGGATATATCTACAATCCACTTCATTAGATAATCAACAGCTATTATGAGGAATTGATGGCCATTTTATGCTTGTGGTAGAGGGCCCACAACATTGATACTAACTGTATGAAAGGGTTCAGAGGGAGGAACCACTGGATGCTGCAGTTGAGGAGTAGAATTAGCTTGACTTTTGCATACTAAAATAGAATCCAATACATTAGGAATTGAAGGGAGCATCCATTCCCAGTAAAACTGGTTTTTGAGCCATTGATAGGTTTTCAAAATTCCTTTGTGGTTGCCTTACATAGTCCTTCTAATATTACATCAGTTCATTCAGAGGGTTATATATATGGTAACCATTATGTTGATAGTAGCTTGTATAGGTTATCATCCAAAATTGAGGTTTTTTAACCTTTTCTATAACTCTTTTTTGTATTGTAAGGAACCCATCTTTCCACAGTTGAGGTTGATTTGGGAAATTGTAGAGTCAATCTGCCTTGGGGTCATTAGGGTTAAAATTGGTAACTTGGACAAACAATCAGCGTTTTTATAAATTAGCCCTGATGATTTTTGAATGTTTGACTGATTCAAATTGTCAAAGTTTTTTATATCTTTTGTTTAGGTTATATTATAAATATAAAAAGTTATATATCAGCGATTATATGAAAAATATTAGAACTACAACAAAGATGAGGTCTGCGCCCTAACAATTCCACATGATAGTTTCAACTTTACGACCAATTTTTGGATGCCTTTTGGGTTAAGTAAAAATTAGTTTTAATGTTAATTGGGTTATAATTAATTAAACTCTAATTGATGGTATGAATTGTCTTAACAATGTGCTACAGTTTTAAAGGAATGTTGGTTTATCCTTTTGAAGATGCATTAGAGGAGATACTGTCCAAAATTAGGTCAGAAAGACATCGGTCATGAGGTGGATCTGGGTTACAGCAGGAAGTCTCACATGTAGAGAAGGCCCTCAAACCTTGATCATGAGCAACTGGTTAAGTAGTGGCACAAGGAGAGGAGTCATGAAGTGAAGATGCAGTTAGCATCAGAAGTAACCCTATTTAAACCCCTGTATTTATATATAATAAAAAAGCAAAATTTGGCAGTTTAATATTTTAAGCTAAATACATTTTATACTTTTTGTTGTATAATATCAAAGATTTTACTTTATTGATCGAGAAGATCATAGGGCTGGAAGCCACATTTAAGGAAAACAACAGTAGAATACTTCCACAGGTCTTATATCTAAGTAGTTTATACTCTAAGAAATACCATCTGCTGTTCTAATGTTATCATACAAAAGACGTTTTTACGTTCATCAATATTACAGAATTACAAACCAGTCATCTGAAGTAGCCAAAGCTTCAACAGTGGTGCTTATGGCTGGGATGGCAGATGGTGACCATGCCAAGCAGGGGAACAACCCTAGCCCTTAAATTTCAGAACCATCACAGGACTTACTGGGAACACTGAAATGACTGTGTCTCAGATTGACTGGAATGACTTACCTATAATTACCTACCCTGATGAACCAATTTCTTATAAAGAACTGGAGCAGGCAGAGCAGTAACTTTTAAGAGGCTATCAAATGGAAAAGGCCTTGAAGGCAAATAAAGTCATCCTTTCTATCATCAACGTCAGCAAAATGCGTTGTGGGCAAGATATCTGGCTTACCATTAATTGAGCGCAGCTAAATTAGAAATAGTTTAATTGGGATGAAAACATCACCTAATATTTAAGCAAGTTTGTGCATCCTACCAACAGAAACTCACAGATAACTATTGCCCACCATCATGCAGCCATCACTGTGTTAGTTAATTTTTTAAGAAACTCAAGCTGGGCAGTGCAAATATTAAATGATTGGCTAGAAGCTACCTTTGGAGAGGATTGCTTTAGCTTGGGGGCAAACCAAAACTTGGACACTTGTCCAATAATCAAGTATCAGTATTAGTGCAAGAGTTAAATGAATGATTTTGCCCTGTATTTGAAACCTTTTTGAACAAAAGAGGAATTACTGACGCCTGGGCCATCAGTTTAAATCATACTTCTATGTGGACTTCATAATTTATGAGACTTAACCACAAAGGAAGGAGGAACAACTGAATATATCAAAGAATTTTGTGATTAGTACCAATGACTAATAGTCCAAATTTTTAAAATGAAGGATACCTTTAAACATGAAATCATTATTGGCGCACAAAGACTGAAGGACAACAAACTGAAAACAAAAAATTTCAAGACTCATCAGACTAGTAGTGTTGTCAGATTAATAATCTTAATGAAGATGTTACCTCTATTAATGAGTCAGATAATACTCTAAATGGAGAAGAAAACAACTTAAGAAAAATAATCAAAGAAAAGGATCAAAAATTTTCTGTTCTTAAACTGCAAATGACTAATCAAAATGAGAAAATTGTGATGTTAAAGGTAAAAAACAAGAGCCATGTAGATGGGAATTAAATATTGATTGTTGAATTAAAGATTTGGATAATAGTCTATTCCAGTGTGCCCATGTCAAATCTACTGTAAACGCATCTAAATAATATGAGGATGAAGTCTCAGAGGTTAATACTGAAGTCAATTGCAAGCCACATTAAAATATTCCAAGTAATATGGTTGCATTGGCCAATTCTAGTTGCTCTAATCAGGGTAACGCTAATTGGCATCCTGAGACAACAGGGATGCATCAGCCAAGAAATAATCACAATCAACCTGAAAGAGAGAATGATAACCATACTTGCCAATATACCTGTTTTGACAAAAATGGAAGTGTGGTCATTTTTTTAAAGATTTTTTGCCATATACAGGGTCATTAATTATAATAAAGCAGCTACCATCATCAACTGCTTAGATGAATGGAGCTTGAGCTAAATCACGCCACACTTGGATGAAACCTTATGTACAATAAGGTCAAAGAGGCCGTCCTTCATAAATTTATTGGTCCTGAACGAATGCAAAAAAGCTAATTTTATGAATATTAACTTTGAAAAGTATAAAGAAATTGCCAAATTTGCAGATTGATTTTATTGAGAAACACAGTTTCACTTGAGTACTAAGGCAATGATTTATTAAATGCCAAAATTACATTGCAGCGTGCAGTGCAACCCCAACAAAATTTAACAAAACCTTATTTCCTGCATTCATCCAAAACCATGTGATGTCTGAATTGATCAATATATCATGTCAATTCTCCCAAACATATGGAACCCTAATGCCAGCTACAAACCAGGACCTGTAGGCACTTCAGGAAAACACTTTGAAATTAACAAAATGATTTTTATCAACTTTCTAAAAAATAAGCAATCTAAAATCTCAAAGGCAATGTGCCCATTGAGTGAGATTACTTGCTTTAACTGGTAACTAAAGGGCACTATGCTTAAAATGTCTCCAACGCAGTGCCAATCTAGTACTATCTGTTATTCCTCAGAAGGATGAAAAAAGGAAGTACAATGGAAGCAAGATGTTCTATTGTGCCAAAACTATTAATCCCTCTTATCAAAATGAACATGCTGGCACTGAAGCCTTGATTATCAATGAATATATCTGTTGCCAGGGCCCTGACATCTCATATAGTTTCCGCCTCCACCCACTTAGTCAGATGACCAATAGAAACAATAAATTTGTGACAAGGCTGCTATCTAAAATAGACCCTATTAAACTACATCATGATATCTCTAATGATGTGCATGTGGTGACTCACTCACAAAAAAGGCAGGTATAATGAAGTAACTGAAAAAGTCACTGAAACTATATGTACAACAGGTTTATAAAAAAAATACCAGCAAGGGCTGTCTATAAATTAATATGCCTGGACAATAAGCCATATATCTGATGGATTTTAGTATACTTGAATTGAGGTGAGCCTCAAGATTGAGTGGAAGGTTATTTGATGTGAAGCGACTTGATCATAGTGTCAATAGTTTACAAATTGAGAAGATTCCGCCAAAACCTCAAGATAGAACAAAAACTCCTAAAATGTAATTAATAGGAGATTATTAAGAAGAAAGATTGGATTTGACTAAGAATACTAAGGATAAGAGTTGAGCAGGAAGATGAGATGGAAGAGATTTTTTTAGTAGTTAGCAGAGATAGTCTGCGTTTTTATATATATAATAAAAGTGTCAGTTGGGGCAATAGTTTCTATTTTATATTGGTTTTTATTAAGGATTGGAAATCTACATATTGTCCATCCATTGCTCAATGATGTTCACCTGTGCAACAAGCATAGCGAATCTGAATGATACTTATAAAAGTTAACAAGGGCCAAGTCAGAAAACTAGTACCCCAAGTTTTAACAGGGTAAATATAGCAATGCCCATTGATACATTTATCACAAATGTCCTAGTATCAGAAACACTTTGAACCGCACTCTCATTTCTTTGGATTCTTTATATATATTAGCTTAGTAAACTTAATTAAAAATTATTACTTTGAGTGTACTTATGTTGATATCCTAGTCAACAAAATTTAATGTCATAGCAAACTATCAATAGAAGAGTACCCATGAATATTATTTCAACCAATTTAGTTAAGAAGCTGAAAATTGCTTCTGATAGTGACCATCACCAAGAATATGGGACAGTGGGACTTAACAGTACAAAAGCGAAGGAGCCTATAGCGCCTTGCTGCTGTGATTTGGTGTGCTTGTAGTGTCAGCACTTGCAATTGCTCGCCCAAATTCCAACTATGCCATATTAATTGGAACAAGTTTAATATGAACCTAAGGTATTTCTTGTTACTCTAAAGAAAACGCATTAACAATATTGGACAGATACTTCCAATTTATTACAGTCATACTAATAATAAGCTTACCAGCTGTTATCAAAGTTTCATTAATATCCTATGCCAACAGAATAATACCAATTGGATTTAATTAAAAGGGAATTCAAAGACAACCATTTCTCAATGCCATAAATGGAAATTGGGGATATTTCTAAGAGTAAACAAGGACGCAACAATAACTCCAGGCTACCAACTGGTTATGAGTACTAGTGTCTCATTGGATATTCCAAAATGATTATATGGGGAGTTCATGCCACCCTGTAATTATCATTGGATGGAACTCGGTGTAGCACCTAAAATACTTATATCAGGGCATGGCGAAATTGACTTCTTGCTAGCAAAATTAACAAAACATATTATCAATATCAAAAAAATTAGGTGGTTTCTTTTTTACATCTAATACCCAAAGATGAATTGTTGTAAGCTGTAAAATTTGGAGATTTATCATAAATGGGCTATCTAGCAAGGGCATGGGGGAACATGCTGTAATTCCATGAGAATAACTTGCTGGATTATTAGAGAGAAGTAAAAAGATGAAGCCTTGGTTATATTTGATTGATACTCTGAAATTTTCATAAATATAAATTGGATCTGGGTTGTGCAAAAGGAGTACAACACTTTGTGGACACTGGGGATCATGCACCCATCAGAATGAGGTTAATTAGGCATTTCTGATCTAGTGATGAAGTAGTTGGAGAAGAGCTCAAATAACTTTTAAAGAGTGGAATGACCATACCTTCAAAAGCCCTTGGGCTACCTAGTTTTATTTGTAAAGAAGGAAGATGGTAGTAACCACATTGTAATTTCCTGCTACCTCAACGCCATTATGAAAAAGGATTTGTACCCATTGCCAAGAATTTATGATGCTTTAGACCATCTGGAGGTGCAAAATACTCTACAGCAATGTATTTTATCTCCAGATAATAGCAAATCAATTTGCCCAAGGAGGAGCAAGAGAAGTGCGCATATATTGCAGCTCAAAGTTACTTCAACCAACACACATGTCACAGGGGCTGTGTAATGCATGGCAATTTTTCAGCATGCGATGGATACTTTGGGGGCTCTTAAGCTATCCTGTGTACTAGTGTACCTGGATGATATTACTGTCTTCTCACAAATGTTCTCTCAACACCTTGAACACCTTGAACAAGTATTTAAACAGTTTCTGAAAAACCAATTTGAAGATAAAGCCCTAGAATATCAATTTTCAAGAGAAGTTGGAGTATCCCATATTTTTTATCAATACTCAAGGCTTATGGCCTCAACTTCAAAAGGCAAATGCAATAATAACATAAAAATTACAATGAGTATGCAAGATGTTCATGTGTTTTAAGGCATGGTGGGATGTTATTGAAGATTTAATAAATGGTTTGCAAAGAATGCCAAAACCTTTTTCCACCTGCTACAAGAATGAGTTCATTTTTGTTGGGCAGCTGAATGTCAAAAGGCCTTAAAATTGTTAATAATATGGTGAGTATGGAACCTGTCCTAAAAAATCTGTATTTTACAAAACAATTTATCATACAAACTGATGCCTCACTGACAACAATTGGTGGTGTGCTATCTCAGATCAAGGATGATAGAGAGGAGAGCCTTGTTTCTTATTGTAGAAGAACGCTGGATAAGCATGAATATAATTATACAATGATGGAACGTAAATTTTTGCTGTGATCTACGCATGTAAACAATTTTGAATGTACATTCACAGCATTGAGTTTCATATTTTAAAGTATCACAGTTCCCTACATTGGCCTCACAATCTAAAAGAGCCCAAGAGTTCTTTGGACTGCTGGGATCTCAAATTAAAGGCATACACATATAAGATCATTTATAGAGCAGGAGTCATCCATCAGAATTCAGATGGATCATTGTGACTTCCAATTATAGCCATCCTGAGCAGTTTAGATTATGATTTCAATAAAAAATGATAAATTAGAAGTATGAGGACGAGTCAACTTTAAAATAAAGAAGGATATTGAGAAAGCACTAAAGGATAAAAAATAAGAGGATGTAGTCCTGTACAAACTTAAGCCCAATGGAAAGTATAGAATTTTCCAAAGCTTTCTGAATGAATGAACATTACTTTTTAGGCCATAAGGTAGTGGGACATGAAGGAATGATTAAGATACTGAAATTAGTTTGTACCAATTACTAATGGGATTACATGTGATTTGATATTTAAAACGTTATCAAAAATGCCATTTGTGACAAGTTGCAAAGCCCAGAAACCTGATGTTCATTATCAATTTTCAAACTAGACTGGGCCTGGCATACAATATTAAGTGACGTTGTTGAATATAATTAGTGAGCAGCCTTGTCACAAATTTATTGTTTCTATTGGTCATCTGACTAAGTGGGTGGAGGCGGAAACTATATGAGATGTCAGGGCCCTGGCAACAGATAAATTCATTGTGGACTATATTGTTTACAAGCATGGATGCCCTCAGAAGATCCTGATGGACAATGGAAAGAACTTCACTGCACAGACGGTGCAAATCAAAAAAACTCATGTCCATTAAAGGAGTACTGTTGATGCCATACTACCCTGAGACTAACAAAATGTAGAACTTGTGAATGGCGCACTTGTCAGCATATTGTGCAAAGATGCACTTGTGGCGTCATCACAATGGGCTACTTTCATTAGTGTTACGGTGTTTGTATACAATATTGAAATTATATTAGTACAGGACATTCTCTATTTTGGTTATGTAATGTTAGAAAGCCAGCTCTACCAACATTTTTATATCTATATACTATCCTAATTTTGGCATTTAGTCTAACAAGGTATGTCAAACGATTGGCAATAACACTGATCAAGTTACAGTCCAAGGCTTATCAGAATGCAATTAATTAGAAAACAAGTCAGAGGAATTATGATGATTCTAACTTAGCTGGCATTTTCAAGTTCAAAAAATGAGACTTAGTCTTTACTGTGATACCATACCATGGGCACTCACACAAGTTGTCATCACTCTGGAAAGGTCCTTTTATTACATTGGAAAGCTCATCTGAAGATGTATACACTATCAAAGATCAAAGTAGTTATGTTGTGGTCAAGTTCACACTAGTTTCCTTCATCCATATCATATGGAATAAATATAAAAGAGAAAAAAGAAAAAGAAAATATATAATGAGAAACATTAAATATAGGAAACAATATAAACAAATAAACAAAAAGCTTATTATTAAATATTTTTGGAAGGCGCATTGGTTTTTTTCAGAGCCAAATACTCTTTCTTTGGAGATGGAGGCGAGTTAGCTTGTGCCAGGTTAGTGAATGAAACCCCAGAAAGAGTGAGTGGAGGAGAAATCCAAATTTCATATAAGTCTTAACCGTCAAGACCTTGCCAAAAGATGAGACAAACCTAAGAAAACTCAGCTCCAGGAACTTTGGCTTGGCCAATCAAGGAAGGGATAACAAATTAGGGAAAGTGACCATTAAAGAAGATTATAGAATAGGTGAGAAGTGTCACATTTAGGAGAGAAAGCATTGGAGAGGAAAATGCAATCAACTAGGAGATTACAAGGCATGAATAAATTGGGTGAAAAAATACTTTAGCTTGAGACATCTGTGAATGTGCCTCATCAAAAACCCTAACGTGTTGGAGCTTGAATTGTTTGTAAATGCAGCCAGGGGAAAATGAATGCATGCACCAAATAGAGCCATCTGGTATAAATATCTCCTCTGGTATCACCCTTGATAAGTTTTTCAAAGGGAGAAATGAAGCACAAGGATATGATGATCTTTTACAATACAACTTGTTAGGCCCAATTGGCATGCAATTCTGTATGAACAGTCACCGGTGTGCATCACAGTTTTGCAACTAAGATGACAAAAGCAAATCCTGGTTGTCTTCAAAAGGTTCAAACGGTTCAACTATAGGATTGAAAGCTAGCATGGAATCCATATAGTATTCCAGAAGATTAAGATTAAGTCAAAATCAAACCTAAAGTGACCACACAGCCCATGCATAAAGAGGAGAGTAGGCTACATGAGGGTAATGTCTGTAAAAGAGAGTAAAGGAAATCAGGAAGAAATTTAACATCAGACATGAATTGATATAAGATTAAAATTTCTTAATTTTTATCTTGTTGGATCACAGGGTCACAGAGAATGATTGAAGCAGTGGAATGAGGTTCACATTTAATCCACTGAGAGGTTCTTTTCTGGGAACTAAAAACCACCATGACTGGCGTGAATTCACTAGGCTCCAACTGAGATATGACTGGCATTAATGAAGAACCTTCCTTGACAGTTGAAGCATAAATGGTCAAACTGACATGAAACAATGAGGGCATGATACCAGAACTGATAATGGATTGGCACATCAATGTACTGAGCCTTTGGAAGACATTCTGATCCTGGGCAGACAGACCATTAAGAAAAAGGTCATATTTTTTAAGATTTAAAAAATTTGGACATTTTTTAAGAAAGTAGATAACCCTTTGCTTAACTAAAGTCAAGATGATGGAATTGTTAAATGATTGCCTGAATTTTAATCATCTGATATATTATAAGTTAGAGATAATAATAATGGTTAAATCTAAACTATTTTATTTAATGCTATATATTATTAACTAATATATGAAAATTTAGAACTACAACAAAAATGAGGGATTTGCGCCCTAAAAATTCCACTTAATAATATTCAACTTAATAACCCATTTTGGGGAGCCTTTTAGGTTAAGTCAAAATTAGTTTTCAATATCGATCAGGTTACAAAATTTAATTTCTGATTGATGATACAAACTGCCTTAGCAATGTGCTACCATTGTTCAGAGGAATGATGGTTTAGCCTCTTGAAGACGCATCAGAGGAGATGCTGTACTAGAATAATTATATCAGAAAGACATCAGCTGTGAGGTAAATCTAGGTATACATAATGTAGCCTCATATGTGGAGAAGACCCTCAGAAACCTTTTCCATAAGCCACTGATTAAGTGGTGGCACAAGGACAGGAGTCATGGGCAAAGATGCATACAGCATCAGAAATAACCCATTTAAGCCCCTATACTTTGATATAATAAAAAAGAAAATTTTTGTAGTATAATAATAAAAGCTCAATAAATTTAATACTTTTTGATGTATTATGGCAAATATTTATTTTATTGATTATAAAGATCATAGGGTGAGAAGCCACAGTTTATTTAATGACAGGATACTACCTTAAGTCTTATATATATGGAGTTTATATTCTAAGAGATACCATCTGCTGGTCTATTATCTTCATACAATAGATGTTTGTAACCCCATCCACATTCCATAATGACAAACCAATCATCTGAAGTACAAAATCTCAACAGCGATGGATGATAGAGAAATTATAATTTTAAACTTTAAAACACATTGTGCTAATCGCCTGTCAGGATCTTTCATCTGCTGGAGCCATCACAACGAGGCATGATCAGTAATTATAGTGAAGTGAAGCCCATATAAAATAGGGACAGAAATGTTTGATGGCCATCAAAACTGACAGACATTCTTATTTAATTACATTATAGTTGCTTTCAGCTTTGGTTAAAGGTTTCTGTGATATGTGATGGGATGGTCCACAAGATTTTCATCATGTTGGGGTATTATAGCTCATATATAATTATCACCAGCATCAGTAAAAAGTAGAATTAGTGTTTCAGATTTGGGGTTGTATAAGAATATGGGAATAGGTCAGAGCTATATACAATAGTTTGAAGAACTGTTTCTGCTCTTTTAGTACTAGTGGTGCCTAACCCAAAAGGGGGAGCTGCCACGCATCTTTATTAGCAAATGGGCCTAACAAAGGGATTAGCATAAATTAAAGAAATTCCTAATATAGTCCCTAGGTTATCATCCTAGGAAGCCATATCAGATGGCGAGGAGGCTTTGGGGAGACTTTTGTCTGGCGCCTGCTTTAGCTTGCAGACCATGGCAGACAGCATTGGGGTGGGAGCATCAGCGACATGGGGCATAAGGAGGTATAGTTGGGGGTTTTCTTTGTTAATGGGGCCAGCAGTGTCCATCGCCTCAATGTATTGAGCAAGTTGATGCTCAGCAAAGATGATGAGAGCTGGCACACAAGTAAAATGACTTGATGCGCCAGCGGGTTTTGGGATAATTGGGGTCAAAAAGAGAAGTTTTTGCTGCATTGATGTAAGTGCAGCTTGCACTGAAAGCAAGCTCCTCAATTTTATACTTTGCATCTTCCTCAAAATCATGAGGAAAATTGGGGATAAGAATACCCTCAACAAGGGGCTCCATTGCCCCATGGAGTTGCTGGCAGAGGAGGGTGTTGGCTGGGGAAGCTGAAGCTGCAACTGCCATTGTGTTAATATTTTTATAAATGGGAAACCCGTTTTTTTAAAAAAAAATGGTGGGAACGCAAATTGGGAGGGTCAACAAAGAACTCCTCCAAAGCAAAATCTGGTTTCACATGGCATGGCCATCCATCCTCCTCAATCCATTCAAGAGCCTCAAATGGATTAGATTTGGCCAGCACTGGGCCAGCCACAGGAATTGGGGCTGTGGCTGGAGATGATTGGCCACATGCTATCAACCATGGCAGCTCAGCTGAAACTGGTTCAGCCATAGACTCAGGATTCTGTAATCCAATCAAATTTTCAAAATTTTTAAAATTTTGTAAATTTTAATTGGCCACCACTTTGGAAGCAACGCCAGAATTCCCCAACATTGGGGGTGGGAGGATTGAGCCCCATTCGAAAAATTGGGGCAAGGCAGCCGCTGGGTCAGCACCTGAGCCCTGAGTGATGAACGCGGTGGAAGCGGCAACTGTGGGGCACTTGCACTTTGAGTGATCAAGCTTGAAGCACAAGGGGCAGATGGCACAGCTGTTTTTGGTGTGCGCCCAAAAAGGATGATCAGGGGCAAACCTGATCACAGTGCAGGGGGGAATCATGAGATGGGTGTCATGATTAAATGGATGATTGTTGCAAAGGTGCAAGGGCCTGCCAGATGATCCACCCCATGGGGCACCACAAACTGCAACATGGGGTCTGCGCTGTAAATGGCCAAACCCTCCGTGAGCTTGTGGTGGAGGCATTTGGGGGAAAGGTAGGATGGCAACCTGGCGAACTGGACCACCAAAATGGCCTCATTTGGGAGCCAGGTACAAATGGTGGGGAGCAGAATTTTTCTATAAATCAATTGCAACTTGGCTGCTGCCTCTGCATCAGCTTCCAAGTGGAAGCTGAGGTCAAAGTACCCCTTAAAGGGGCAGAAGTCAATAAAGCCAGCAGGTTTGAAAACTGCCATGGCCATCTTGATGATGGCTGCACTTGCATATGGGAAAAGATTCCCATATTTGAGCCAGAGGCTAAAATACAAAAAACTCTATGGGAGCACCAAAGGGCTCTGGAGCACCGCCTGAGAGCTTTCAAGGTGGTGGGCCAAGTCCTGAGGGGGACATAACTCCTGATAGCGTTGGGAGGGCTAGCAGAGCCAGCCTGGGTGCGCTTCAGTGGCGGCTGAAAGATTCCAGATAGTGGCGCGCCACCACCCCAAGCTGGGGCAGCAGGCATTAATTGCATCAACATTGGTAGGTTTGGCTCAATTGAGCGGTTGTGTTTTGCATTTTTTAAAAAAAATCCAAATTTGGCTTTGATTTAGGTATTGAAGCAAAAGAAAGATATAATCCTTCTGCTCTTCTTCTACTAGAAAGATTCCCTTTTTTCAAAAATAACCCAAGGGTTTGGATGTATCTACAAAATGAGGAGTGAATTGGCAATAGCATTTTACTATTCCTAGAAAAACTTCCACACCTTGAAGGGTCTTAGGCGGTTACATTTTGGAGATGGCCATAATTTTTTATCCATTGAGGATACCATCTTGGCTTACCTTATGTCCCAGAAAATACATCTCATTTTTGAAGAAGGAACGTTTGTCTGGTTATAGTTTTAGTGAAGTTTGCCATAGTTTCTGGTAGACCTCCCTAAGGTAAGTTAGATTATTGGTAAATGTCTTCAAGAAAACAGTGATGTTGTAGTATAGACTAGCATGGAGGATTGTTTAGTCACCTAACAATACATCCATTGCTTACTGAAAAGTGGCAGCGGTGTTTCATAGACCCTGCAGCATCCATGTAGGTTTGAACATCTCTTCACTTGAGATAAGGCACTTTTTTCACAATACTCAAGGGATAGGTCTATATACCAGTAACCACTTGTGAGGTCCATTGTCAAAAAAACCTCAATACAAACATAAGATGTAAATAGTCATTTATATGAGAAATGAGTAATTATCCTTTTGAGTTATATAATATAATAAGCAATAGTTCATTAAACTTAATGGTCTCCATCTTTATTATGGATTAGCAGTGGAGAAGCCCAAGGGCTTTAGGATGATACCAGTAGCCCAGCCTCCAATGGTTGATTTAACTCCAGAGCCACTTGAGCCTCCTCTACTTTAGAGCTTCAATATGCTTAGCTTTGAGAGAGGGATCATATTTAGTTTCTACCTGGTGAGTTTATCCAGAAATGTTCATATACTGCAGCCTCTTTCAGATAAGAAATCTTCATATTCTTCTAGTAAAGCTTCTACATCTTGGCGTTGGTTGAGAGTAAGGGTGCCCCCAAAATCTTTTTTAACTAGGGAAATGGTCATCAGGGGATCAATCCTTAGATCTTTGTAGAGTGCCTAAACTTCTCACATCTGTGATATATTCAATAAGACAGAGTTTTACATAAGAGATGACCATATGTCAAGAGACATGGAGAAACTAATTGGTTAAATTTCTGATAAAATGGATATATATTTTTTATAGGCAGGATCTTAGGTCCCAGGGAAGGTCAAAGCTCCTTGATAGAAGTATTATGGTAACTGTATATATCTAAAGCATGATTATGAGACATGTGGATTTTAACTTGAAAGTCCACCACTACTTGAGAACCTGGAGATATACTAAAGGAATGGGGGCGTAGAGAGGTATCCCATCCTTATCATCCACTGTCTTGGGGGAACTTAGTTTTAGGACCCAAAATCTGGTACTCTAATTAACCGATAGAGGTGGGAACTTAATAAGGATGGTATGCTTCTTTTAGTCCCTTAATTTTTGGACAGGAGATCAAATACTAGTGGTATCTAATATCCCATAAGTGAGATGTATAGTTCCATATAATTAATTATACATTTGTATTCTTACATTAGTTGGACTCCAATGAGTAATTATTAATATACTATTTTTATAAATTAATAGCAGAGACAGTAATCAGAGCTTCTAAATCTTAGGGGCAAGTCAGAGTATGCTCCAATCACTTTAGTGAGCATTGCTCCCACTGTTCCATATTTAGCCTTATGGATTAAGTCAGGAGCCATTTTCAATTTTATGATTAAGTTCAGATGATACAATTTTAACTGAGGGTCTGGTTTTAATTATAGAAAACTTTAACTTTATTGTTTACTACTTCTACCCCTACAACTGAGGACCAAAACTTGTAATTTAAGGCTAGGAGACAGTTAGTAGATTCCTACAGCAAGGATAGCTGAGGTTCTTTTCCTAGGCCAGGCTTGGGGGTTTTCAATTTGGTTGAATGTTTTGTTACTTAATACCTGGCTCTCACTAGCAGAGCTGACTGTAATAATTTGTTTTGGTGATTGTCAAGTGTAAAAAGAAAGCTTAAGGTTTTTATTGCCATGAATAGAAGGAGGTACATTAACTTCATCCAGGGCTTCTGATACTTTGTATCAGAAGTATAGGCTTAGAACTGGAAATTTGAGGCACTTGATTTTTGTCAACAAAGGGAGCCTCTTGCCTTAATATGAATGATTGTTGATGCAGTTTTCAGGGGCGTTGATGTCAGTTGTTCACAGTGTGGTTGGTATGATTACAATATTTGCAGTATAGGGTCAGAGATAGGAGATTTTGAAGGCATCACCGCTAAGACTTGGGGCTGAAGCATAGAGTTAGGATGAGAAGTCCCAGAAGTCTTAACAAATTAGGAGTTTCCATAAGTTCTTCCTTAATATGCAGGATTATAGTTAGGTTGAGCTTCACTGTCCTGAGGTATAGATGTATGTTGGTCATTTTTAAATGCTGTTAAAGAAGTGTATTGGCATCAAGGTGGTTTAATTTCCTAAAAAGAAATTTTGTGCATTAAAATAAAACCTTTGGTAAACTCATTGATGGATTCTTCCCAATTGAGGATTATCCCCATAAATGTCTGTTTTTGATTGTCTAGAGCTAGATCACTCCCAAATTTCCAAAGCAGAGCATCCTTTAAGTCATTCCAAGTTGCATGGAATTACTTATTTGTTTTCCAAAGTCATTCAAAGACTAGACAATCATTAGTTGAACAAGCACTAGAAGCTTCCTAGTAGAATAAATTATTACAAGGGAGAATAGCACTTTAGCTCTTCTTAGCAGGATTATTTCTTACCCAAGGTAATATTAGATACTATGGCCAAAATTGACATGAGAGAGTTAAATCAAGAATATTTTACCTAATAAATGACTAGGAATGTTTAAAATCTTCAAGGAGGTATGCTCTTGGCGCAGATATCAACCCTTAGGATTAGCAAGATCTCCTATATACCTCAAGTTAGTTTTGACTTGAGTCATATGAAGGAATCAGCGGTAAAAAGGACTAAGATTTATTATCATAGACCTTTTATATGATGAATGGAGTCTTAAAAATAGGTAGAGAGGCATAATAGGTAAAGTAAAGTTAGGGATAAGACGAGACAAAGCTAAAATAAAGCTTTGGTTCCTACCAGCTAGTGGACCACTGAATAGTGGGTCATCTTGGATTTGTTTAACAAAGCATTTAGGTGTTATAAATCATTTGAGGTTTTCTAAATTAATATCAATAATAAGTTTGGGCCTAAAGCCCATTAAAGCATTGACTGATAAATAGTTATCTATAATAATAAAGGCAAGTGTGTATGTGTGTGTGCGATGCCCAGCCAAAACTACAGCATGTAGAGCTTTGAAAATTTGGCTATAGATGGACGGGAGGGGGTCCGTGTGTACCTCAAAGCCGTAACTTTCATAGTAAAATAAAAAGTTTTATATGTAGAAAGTGAAAAATATATGTTTTAATGGAAATCGGTATATTGTTATGGCTGAGAATGATATTCATTTGATTCGATAAGTTAGTTGGGTTTGGCTGGGTGGTTGGTGGATTTAGGTTGATTCGATGGGCTCAATGGTTTCAGCTAAGTGGTTGATGTTTTAGTTAATTCGATAAGTTTAATTAGTTTGGCTGAGCGGTTGATAATTTTATACTTAATCAATATAATTCGATTTCTTAACTTTATCAGTAGCCATCTACCAATATAAAAAAGAATGATTAGGATCATCTGGTAAACTTAACCCCACAAACAAATCTGTTTAAACTGGGTATCAACAAGAATTAGGCTAAACTTTTCTTTACAAAGGTATTGTGAATATTCGTTTATATAGGATGCATTATCTCATTATCAAATAATTAAAAATCATCAAACTTTGCACAACTACTTTATAAAGTTTGGGAATACTAATATACTTTTTTTAATAAATTCATATAAGTTTTAATAACAATTCTATATAATATCCAAAACATATAGTTTCTAATGATATTTATACAGCAATTTGACTAATCATTTTCATACTCATCTAATTCTATAGTTTCATGGGTTTTGATAAGTAGTTGGTAGTTTTTGGCTGATTTTAAGTTCAACAATTGGTTTTTGCTGAGTAGTTCATTTTTTGGTTGATTTGATGGGCTCAATAGTTTCAGGTAAGTGATTGATGGTTTATATAATTTGGCAGGCTTAATTAATTTTGCTAATTGGTTGAAGGTTGAAATATTAGATAGGTTTAATGGTTTCTGGGCTTACTAATGACTATCTACCATTATAGCAACTAAAATAATTTTGAATCATCTGGTGAGCTATAAACACCATAGCAAAGCAAAGGTATCTGGATGCTAGTAAATAAATATAGGCAAAGGTTGCCTAAATAAATATTTGCATCAAAAGCCTAATGCCAAGGCTTCACACCTACTAGAGAAAATCCTGACAATGCTTCCTCCAAACCTTGACTGGGGGAAGTAATGATTTTTTCCAGGGTCAGCCAGCCTTGTTAGGGTCCCAAGCTACCAGAGTTGAGCTGCTTGTGATAACCCAAAGTAGCGGGTTAGGTGTTGACCTGGTGATTAAAAGTTGGGTTTCAGTCTCATAATGTGTAGTCAGTTATTGGTATGACAAATCTTATCATCAACATTGTTTCTGATTTGGTTCACCTTGACCATCTTGATTTTAAGAGGTGGGGATCTAAGAGGTTAGCATTTCATCCCACTCAGGATTGGCAAGCTTCATCTCAGCATATGGACTGAGGGACAGGGTATAAGAATAAGGGAACAGTTACAAGAGCTTTCTTGGGATATGTAGCCTCAGTAAAAATGGTAGTGTGGCATCTTTTTTAAGTTCAGAGATGATGTTATTCCAAGAAAAAATTAGTCAAGGAATTTAAGAAAAGGTTTATACAACCATCCAATTATAGTAATGTTTAGATGTTATTTCACCTTGGTGACTAGTAAAGGCAAACCTAATAAGGAGGCATTGGTTTGATAGGTCAGATATAATTATTGAATTAGCCAAAGGAAAGCATTCAGGTTGCTTTGCCTGGGTGACATGACAGCAGAGGTTAGGAATCTTGGTTAAAGTCTTATTTTAATTTAAAATGGCAGTCAGACATTTTATATTCAATTACTTTAATAAGATATTTTGTTGGGTGAAAGCTTGTTGCAATGATGGGTATTTATAAAATTGGATTGGGAGGCATCAGGCTGGAAGATCCAAGGTAAGAACTAATTTAGTAAATGGAAAGTGTTTTGTTTTTTGGACAAATTGACATGTTGGAAAAGGTGAGAAATTTTATTTTTGGCCTCACATGAATTCAAAATTGTGGCTGGGCAGTCATAGATGATTCTGACACCATAATTAGTCATTATAACAAAGATTTTGGAGTCAAAAAATAAATTACCTTAATAGAAAATTTGAAGTTAGTTTAGTTATCAAGGTTAACCAACGCATCAAGGGTAACAGATGTAGAGCACAGTTTCATGTAAATTTAGAAAGGCATTGGGTGGCAACTTCTTGATCTCACCTGGAATTAAATTAAATTAAATTGAATTTTTTTACCAATAGTAAAACTTTAAAATAATATAAATTATTATAAACAAATTTTTGTAAATAAATTGGTTTGGTAAAAAGACAAAAATGGGGTTTTGATGGCTTTAACTTTGTTGACATAGCAGTGAGAAGCATTGGTGCAGGGGAACTGGAAAGAGCGCTAATGTATTTGGGCTATTTTGAATTCAGCGTTATAACAGCATGAAGCATCAGCGGTGGGAACCAGAGAGAGCTCTAAGGCATTTAAATTGGTTGCTTTAACTTTGATGTTGGAACAGAAAGAAGTGTTGGATTTTGATATCAGGCATGATGGAAAGAATATCTACCCTTTTGACTCCCTCAGCCAAATTTCACCTGGACTAAGAAGAGGCAAAAGCTATTACCTCAATAAATTATCCAGAGAAATCAATAGTTAACATAGATCTAATTAATGATAGGAAAACTTCAATGGACCATATTGAGCCTAAGATTCCCTAAGGTGAAATTCTGCCTCATTGAAATGATGAATCACCAGAGGGTGATGTGACAACTACTCTAAGTAGCACTTGAGGCAGAAAATTAAGATGAACCTGAAAAAGTTTAAAAATCAAGAAGCCTCTGGATGATCAACTTAAGTGACCCCCAATCTTATCCAACTTGAGAAATAATTCACTATTTTTGCCCTATCAAAAATTATGATAAAAAGGCATTATAATATCCAGAACACATTGCCTGATTGAGAGCCTCCCTTTTGGGTTTCACCTCCAATTAATACTATTATTTTTTTACTTTGGGGGTTATATTGTTAATTTTACCATATAAAAACCTTTTTATATATTATAATAAAGTTATGTCATTATTTCTATATTTTGTTTTGGTACTTGACTTCTATAGTCCATTTTACCATACTTACCATAGGACATATACTTTAGCTGATGGGACCTAAGCAGTGTCTTAAAATCCTCCAAATAATAAACTATAATTTTCATGTGACTTAGTCAGCCTCAAGTATTGACTGTTGGGCTCCTTGGGCATAGCACCATCAAACTTAAAAAAGGAATCCCTACAGGCTGGTGCTTACTACAGGGGGGATCAGCTGACAGTTAAAAATACCTTCAATTAATTGATTGCACCATGGAAGACAATCTGATTGATAGTGTCATATGCTAGGTGCACATCAGAAATGGTGAAAAATATGATTGTTTGGGAAGTCCACCCATCATCACATTTAAAGTAGTTTATGAGAATCCTAAGAAGATCCTCAAATCTTATTGTCTTACTTGGATCTCTAATAAAAAAGTTAAAGCGTTACTTGATGGAGCCATTAACCCTGGAGAAAGAGGCATCTGTGAAAGGGCATCTGCCATGAACAGATCTCTTATGAGCCTGTATGAATCCAGTTCTCTCCCAAAGAGTTTATGGATCAAGAGCTGATCTCTATCACTATATTTTTGCAATTTTTACACCCAGCGTTTACCAAATTGTGCATTTAATAGGAGTCAATAAAGAGGAACTTTGCCATCATATAAATACTGTTGGATAATTACAAGTCCAATAGTGGAGAAGAGTTTTTCAGATGAAAATAATGATAATATTGGCCAAAAGACCCTGACCATTTCTTGGTGGAACCCCTCAGATTGGGGTAATACTTTTGTAAATGCTTCTCAGACAAATAAATAAGTTTAGTTTTTCAGATTGCACTGACTATGTGGCAAAATCAGGAGAGTCCATCTGAGGTTCCTCCTTGGCCTACTTCTAGTTCACTTCAAACACCTAAGTGGAGACTACCCCCTTTTTCTAGGCTTGGAGGGGATCCCACAAGGTACAACTATTTTCCCTCATGATGATTGACTCAAATATACCAGATCTTTTCCTCAAAGACTTGTCCTACCTACTCATGACCCTCCATCAGCTGTTCCATTAAAGTGAGGTGAATTTGATAGCTCTGATAGATCAAACACCCATATTTTCTAAATAGTCTTGAAGCTAATAATGAGTTTATGCCTATCTTGCTTCAAGCCCCAAGATATTTTATATACTTAGCAGTGAGATTGTAATAAGGTTCACTTTTGATCCCCTTGCTGAAAATTAATAAAATAACTATAAAAATCAACCTTTTAATAAAATTACAATTTTATTAATTTAAACATTGGTAGTATACAAAGTCCTCTAAAAATTATATATTCCAGCAGTAGAGAGTGTAAATTCTTTTGCAAATGTTGTTGAAATTCATGGTGCAAAGCACCAGAGAGCATTAAAATCCCCTGAATTCCAACAAATACCCAAGGGTCTCTATAAATAGTCTATGAGCAGGTATATAATTTAGCATCACAAAATATAGGAGATGGTTGCCATATAATTTAAGCAAACCATCTTACACTATAAAATTCTAATTGAATGGGGACTGTTTATTCTGGTGTTATCAAGTATGTGGAGAAAGTTGTAAAGATTCTTTAATAAAAACATCACAGAGTCAAATGAGAATACCAAGTGATTAATTGACTCCTTCATTGAAGATCTCTGTTGACAAGTAGCAAAGTTCTTGGCAAAATGGCAGATCAGGCTTTTACTAGACATCACCAGGAGGAAAAACAGATCTCCATCCTTAAGCCTTGCTAGAACAAGCCCTACAACAAAATGCTAGAGGCACATTGAGCCTCTGAACTTTCATCAATGCCACAAAATATTATTTCTCAAGTAACCCAGGTCAAACAGAATCTGGTAAAAATGTTTGGCTTGGCATCTACTCTGTCCATTTTTGAGTAACTCAACAAGTTGGAGAGTGACTTGAGAGGCAAATTTATTAGCTGTGAGGACATTAACCAAGTCTATTGTCACCTCAATGAAGCTGAGAAATGCTGGAATACTCTCACAGTGGAGTTAAAATCTAAAAACAACAAGCCTCCTCAAAGCACCAAATGCAAGAAGATGAAGGAGGACTTAAATTGGCGCATTGAAGTATTAGAGGATGAGAACAAGCTTTTGTGAACATATCACTCATCTTCTCACCAACAAATTCATGATATAAATATCTGCGTTAAGAACTTGGAGAATATAAAGGCGTTCTTAAAAGAAGAAGTTATCTGATGGATGTTACATTAAGACTTACCCCAGAGGAGATATGGCAACATCTCACATCGATGAATCCCCCCCTTGGGTTGGGACCATCTAGTACTAAAAAAAAGAGATATGGCAACATCTCAATTTTCTACAGGACCAGATAAAGTGACTCAAACATCAAATTGAACAGAGTGATGTAAGAGCTAAAATTACTGAATCTGAAGCTCCTGGAGTACACATCATTACAAGATTGGAGGCCACTACCTTCAAGCTTATGTTTAAGGACAAATTTACACCTGGAGAAGGGAGTATCACATTTTTTCTCTACATCTATGAAACTGCAATGGAAAACGTGACAAATTATCAGAAAGTTTAAGTGTATTTTATCTTGTTTGAGCCATATGGCTAAAAAGGTTATGGTGCCACATATGGATAACTTAAATACCTGGAGAGAAGTGAAGGAAGCACCTTTCAAAGATTCAGGTCAAAGCAGAGCCTGAGTATAAAAACAGGCCTTCATGAGAATTGCACTATGTTATAATGAAACTCTTACAAAATCTGTTGATCTCTTTTATACAGAGGCACAAATGCTATTGACCTTAAAAATGCTGAATCTAGAAAATTCTGTAGCCACCTTTGTTGCTGGTTAACACAATAACCCCAACCTAGCCATGCATGCCACATTCTTCAAACAAAGATCCAACACTGAAATAGACATTAAAGGAGCCCTGATCAGTTTAGTTAACAAACATAAATCAAAAACCTTTTAAAAGTCCCCTACAAGACTGAGAGTGTATACTGTAGAGAAAGCAATGCCCAGAAGAAGAAAAAGCTGAGATGCAACTACTTTAAGAAAAATAACCATACTAAGGATATGTGCTTCAAGAATAATCCTGCCCTGATGAGCAGGGAAAAAGAAGGTTGGCTTAAGGTCAGGTATCTCTAAAGTTAATTAAAACAAAGTATCAGAAAGAAAAACAATGCTGATTACTCACCTTGATTGCATTGATAACAAACCCAATGATGACTCTGAAGGGGGTCATGAGGATACAGGTTATTATAATTTAGGTTCACCTGATGAGCTCACCATTCCAGACCATTTGAACATCAAAAATATTAATGACGCCATAAATTACCAAAGACACTTATCTCAGTCAGGTTATATGTGTATCCCCAGATAATTGATATATTTATTAATGTGGATCAATATCATGTCCTGTTGATATGACCCATCTTGACATCCAAAGTCTCCCAGAGATCAAGAAAAAGTATCCCAAGACTGCTTAAAAGCTCAATGCAACAACCTACCTCAAGTAAGTGTTAACCCTTCCACTGAAGTTTAGAGATACCATTACTAAGGTGAAAGTGATAATTCAAAAGGTCATAGTTATGTCTATTGTGGATAAAGGATCACCTATCAATTTTGTGTTGTACCAACTCATCAGAATATCACAGTTACCCCAGAACTTGGATACACTCAAGTATATAGTACCACTGTTATGAATATTACCAATGCGATGAGTGCATACTAATTTCTGCCAATCCAAGTTGGTATATTAGTATTTTCATCTCCTACCGTTGCCCTGGACAACAGTTAATATGATATTCTCATTGGTATGCAATTGTTATTAAATATAAAGAAGTTATCAACCTGAAAAAAGATACTTATCACTCTTCAACTATAAATCTCCCCTTGTTGTGGATAATAAAGTCTCCATAAAGAAGGATTACTCTTGTTTGGTTGAGTACCCTGTTTCCACATTTACCTTTATAATGTTCTAACTCTGAAAGAAACTATAAACTAAATAACTCATTAAATGAACAACAAAGGGCATATAATCTTATGCCACTGAGGAGGTAAAAATTAAAATAAGAGAACAAAGAGTTGTTTTGACCAAAATTCCCTGCATATAGCCCCAAACTGCTTGCTTCATATCACTGGTTTTGATGGAGTAAGTAGCTTTTAACCAATAGTTTTTCCAAAAGACCTTGATCTAGCTTATCAGCACCCAATGAGCCATTACTTATAATCTAATTACCAAAGATATCCTAGTCAATAAATATCAAGGAATTGGGTAAGGTAAATTTTCTAACCATTGATGAGATTGACATGGTACATTTTAGTAGTACTCACCTTTATTTGAGATTACCAACCCATAACTTAGTCTGCCATACCTCAAGTCCAAATATCTGATGAGTTAAATCAGAAGAAACTTGAGAAGGTGCTACAGCTACTTGAAGATTATAATGATGTTTTTCCACATCAGATTTCAATTATAGTCACATGATGAATTAGATACACAGTATTAATGTAAAAGATTTAAACACAATACAATTGAAGCCTTATAGTAAGTTTAAGGTAAAGGAGCAATACTTGAAGTCTGAGCTAAAACAACTTTTGGATGCCAGCTTACTTGTTTTTCTAGAGTCTATGGTCATCTCCATTGTTACACATAAAGAAGAAAATAGGTGGTCATATAATAGTGATGAATTACAAGAAGCAAAACAACCTTATAAATAAGGAAAGCTATCTCATTCCACAAATTTACGATTTTTAGGCCCAACTCTCCAGCTCAAATTTTTTCTCCATGATGGACCTTTCCAGCAAATATTGGTAGATGGATTTATTTCTGGTAGACCAAGTAAATGCGCCTTGATATATAAAGAATGATTATTTTAACCTAACTGGCTCTCCATGGGTTATGTAATGCGTCACCTCTCTTCAATGAGCAATTAATCACATCATGCAAGATTTCAAGTTGAGATGCATAATTGTTTATTTAGATGACATAACGGTGATATCAAAACCTTTACTGATACATTGATGAATCCCCCCCTTGGGTTGGGACCATCTAGTACTAAAAAAAACCTTTACTGATAATCTTCACCACCTCAAATCAGTTTACTAATTATTACAAGAAACCAACATCAGACTTTATTCTTCAAAGCGTACCTTCTTCTAGCAAAATTCTTATATTTGGGACATGCTATATTGTGGGAAGGTATTTAACCCTTATATAATAAGGTTGAATTATACTTCAAGGTTCCTGAACTGAAGAGTTTCAGAGATATACATGTATTTTTAGAAAACAAGGTATTATCAACAATTTATCCCACTTTTTCTCATCACATCTAACCTATTGTTTGCTTACTTATCAAAAATGCATCTTATAAATGAGGAGTAGAACAAAGAACTGCATTTAAGACTATGAAGAATTTATCAAGAAGAAGTTAGATTATGTGATATCTGGACTAAAGGAAGACATTCATCCTTTTTACAGACGCCTTCAAATTACATTTTAGGGCCATTCTTTTGCAACTGGATGAAGAAGGCATTGACCTCTTGGTGTCATATTATAGCAAGATGCTTTCAAAGACTCCACACAATTACAATGTTTTGGATAAAGATTGCCTAACAGTTCTGGTTGTGGTAAAATTCCTAGCCCTTCCTATATGGCACAAATTTCACAGTTGTTATAAGCTATGCTTCTTTAAAGTGGCTTTAAGATATAGAAGATCATACAGGAAAACTATATGATGGGCTCTTAAACTTCAGCATTATAACATAAATATTATCCATCAATCTGGGATGAGACACATGAATGTGAATGGACTGACCAGATTGCCACTACTCCAATTAGAAAACAGCAAGTTGAATGGTTACACAACCTACTTGTAAAGCCAGACTCTTTAGTGGACAAAGATTAACCAGTTCAGAAGATGCTAAAGTAACACTTGCAAAATACAAAGTCCTCAACAAGTTATTATACAATAAAGTTGAAACATATTGGTCACCTTTTTTTATAACACTGAATGAGTAACAGTTATAGTGGAAGCCCACAATACCTTGGGATCTGGATGATACAGAAGAACTTATAATGGATCAATAATCAATACTTGGAAGGAATACTGAACTCTTAGTGAAAGTCTTTGACACCTACATAACTTGTCAAAAACAAATGCCACATAAGGCTAAGTGCAAGTATCAGCCAATGACCCATCAGCAGCTGTTCCATACCATCAGGTTAGATGTTATAGGTCCACTTCTAAATCAACAGGATAAAATCAATATATCCTGTAGGAATTAATCACTTCACAAAGTGGGTTGAAACAATTTGTCATTCTGCACAAACCATCAAGGCTACCACCAACTTTCTATATCATTATATATATACTAAGCATGTTTGCCAGTGTTATTGCTTTGTGATAACAGTATTAAATTTACTACAAGAGATGTTAAAATCTTAGCAACAATTATGGGAATGCAACACTATTTTAGCACCCTACAACACTTCAAGAGATGCAGATGTAGAACAAGCAATTTAAACTAGTTTCAATTAAATTATCAAAATGTCTCATTAAAGTCTTTATATTTGTAATGGCCTGTATTCTAGACCTATTGGTATGAGAAGTTATCAGTGATAGTACCGAAGATACTGAATAAGTTTTAAGAAGATTGACACAAATAAATTATATATTTCAGTCTGATGTGTGACAATCTGGTCAAAACAGTTACAAGGGTAGGACAATCTCAAAAGTATCCTGCCAACCTTTACCCACTTTTGAGATTTCTGATTTAGTTTTGTACTACCACAACTACATAGTGCCACATGAAGAAAAATTTATACCATCTGGAGAGGACCATATTTATTAGCTACAAGTTTGGAGATATATACTTGATTAGCCTCTAGAAACTGGAGTTACTATCAATCACTTACATAGCCTATTCTTACATTGATACACCCACTACCAATATTCTTGAAGGGGGTGATGTCAGATACCAGGGCATCAGGTATAAAGAATATTAAACAGATGAAACCTTCTTGATAATCATCAAATAAACCTATTTAAAGGGTTTAGAGAAAACCCTTAATTTACTTCTACATTTAAATTGAATAGCAGCTATACATTAGCCAGTACTAGAAACTTCTCTCAGGTTTGACTCAAGGCTTTACTTCCCTGGGAGAGAACATCAATTAATTAAGATAATGGAACCTCAGGACATGAGTCAACAACTTTATAATATAAATTATAGACTATAAATCAAACAGTACAATTAAAAGGGTTTGAATCTGGAATCAGCCCAAGGATCAGCTTAAATAACACAAAGTTTTATCCTAAATGGGTTATTCAGAGCGTACTTCTCACCTATAGAATTTAGGATACAATGGCTTTGATAAGCCTGGAAGTGGTGTCCAATGAAGAGCCTATAAACAGATAGTTTTCTCTATAATTATATTAATCATTTTCCTTATGGGGATTATTGTTAGAAGTAGCATATAAAACAAATAAAGCTTTTTCTTAACTAAGTTATGCCTTGTATTCTGAGTCTCTCTTTTTTGGTGAATTTGCTTCAATAAGTCACTTTGCCTCTTATCATAGGATGGATACTCTAGTTGTTGGGAACTAAGTGAGACTTGATCACCCTTAAAATAAATAAAATACTTGCAAAAGTCTTAGCCTCAAACAATTTATTTAGTGGCTTGCTTGTTGGTAACAGCACCATTGAGCCTCTCAAAAATAGAAGCCCTACACATGGTATATATATCCCTCAAATATTTTCACACAAAACTTATATCATATTATAGCTAAATTTGTTTTGCTTTATCTAAATACACTATGAGTAAAAAGACTACCTATTAATTGTATCAATATATTAATTGTTTCACAAGCTTAAAGAAAATTTAGTAGCTGGTCTCATATAAAAATATGCTTATAAAAGCTATATTTTTACACACTTTGTGTACCAATTACATGATGATTATAAATAAATGTTTAAAATATAAACTTTTCATAGTCAGATAATTATGAGAATATAGATGACTGTTATAAGTTTTTTATGTGATTATCTAGATTTCACTATTTCAAAAACTGTCTAGATACTTTAATCAATTATTAATTTCTTATTAATTATTCATTAGATAAAATATTAAATTTAATTCAAGAAGCATTTATAAATTTATAATTTATCTAAACTTAACAATATAAACAACTACTTGATAACTTGAAAAAAACTAAATTTTTATAATACTAATAAACTCTGAAGATGGAATAAACTAAAGATTAACATTAACTTGGTAGTGCATAAGTCTTAAATTCAATCTACCTACAAATTTAATCTAGACTAGCGGAGTTACCCAGCCGTTGCTTGGGTTTATTTACTCCAGAGAATTTGAACTGATTAACCCTTTCACTGATTTTCAAAAAAAAATCATCCGTTTTTTGACCTTAAATTTGGTATGAATTTCTTAGCCGATGTTCACTCTTTTTAAGCTCATTTTGGTCCTTTTTGTAACACGAATATTCGATAAATTTTAAAATAAATCTATATAAATCTTATTTTAATTGGACGTATATATGCGTTTAGATCTACATACCCCTCAGTTTTTGGACGCATATATGCATCGAATCATTGAAAGGGTTAATTAAGGGTTTATATTATAATTGAAGTACCTAACGTTGCTCGGGTTTATTTATAAGCTCACATTGATATAGCCTATAGGCTGTGCCAGTGGTACTCTCGAGCCACTCGGACTAACAGCTTCGCTGTTGCCCTCGTGGCTGATCAGAGCTGATTATCCTAACTTTACTTAACCTACTTAAATCTCTAATAGATTTTTGTTTAGTTTCGGGTGAGCAATTTGGTAAATCGTTCGATAATATTCGCCAGTTCTCACCCACTCGCTCAAATAGATTGAACTTATCAGACTCAATTAATTCCGGTGAGCAATTTGGTGAATTATAAGTTAATATTTGTCAAATCTCACCCATTCGCCCGAATAGATTGAACCTATCATACTCAAAGGTTTCAGATGTCGATCAGTCAGTACATCAGTTCAGTAAATGTGTTTTATTAATCCTTAAACAGGAAATTTCACCTTTAAGTGTAATTTGTTTTTTGCCCATTACACCTTTAAGTGTAATATTTTTGCCCATATATAACAAATTAAAATATATGTGCTATTTGCTCAATTTCGAACTGTAAATCAATTTCTTTTTTCAAAAACCAAATTTTTGTTTTGTTCTTCTCCGCAATAATGATTTTAAAATTTTATAATTTTGAACTATTTAAAGTTTTATTTTTGTGCCCCTATAATTTGCACAAAATTTTTTCTTCAAATCTGTTTAAGGGTTAAGTAGATAGCATTCATTATCCATGCTTCGCTAAGGTGTCTAATCAATTTCAGATATTCAATTTATTAATTTAGATTTTATATTATAGATAAACAAAACCACTCAGCCAAATCTAATTTCTCAATCGAATCAACCAAAAACCACCAACCACTCAGCTAAACCTAACTGAACTTATCAACCAATACCTAATCACCCCTCAAAACTAAACTGTGTCCTATCGATTCAGCCAAAAGCCATCAACCACTCGGCCAAACAAAATAAACCTATCGAATCAATCAAATAACACCAAACTGCTATCCAAAACATCTCTATATATTTAAAATCATTGTGTACATGACATGTCTTCCAAACTACTAAATCAGCTACTTAAATTATAAATATTTTACTATTTTGGCTCATCATTTTTTTAGTTTTACTTAAAATTGCAATATTATCTTTAACTATATAAATAGTTTATGTGATAAAAAGTAATTAAATAAAAGTTATTGTGCCAGAATTCAAACAACTGACTTTTATAAATTTTAAGTTTAGAACCAAAAGATGAGCCAATTATGCTAGTGGAGGTATTTATAAAATCAATTGGGTTTTTGATTCAGTTTTACTTTAGATTAATTTCTAAAGAACCAAATAACCACTAACCACTTAAAACCATTTGAAACTAGATTCAACCAAATATGAAACTGATCATCCATAACAATATAGTGAATACCATCAAAGTATATATAGAGTTTTCACTTCTTGTATATAAAACTTTTTATTTTACTATGATAAGTATAAGTTTATAAAATTTATAAACTTTCTCCATAAAAAAATACTTAAATATACCAACTTTCATGGTGATCAGTCAAATGGTGCCAGAGATCATAGATAATATATATACCAACATCCATTTATATATATAGATTAAACTTTAAAAAAATTTATTTGAGGTATACCAAACAGGGGATGGACATACCAAAAATCAAACAAAACAAAAGAACCTGATTGAAAGAACAAACAGAAAGACAAAACAAAAACTTCTAACCAGGTGGGGTGGAAACCACTAACTCACCATGGCAGAGAGTAAGGGGGGTCAGGTGGGTTTTCTGTAGACATATCCACCATGACAATGTCATTTTGTTTGATTAAGCAGACAAAATCAGATTGACAGAGCATTGGGGCATCAGTGTAGTATGGATGGATAGTGGTGTAGTAAGAGTTCTCCTCTTCTTCATTGAGAGCAGCACAGTAAATAGCTTTAACAAATTCTGCTAAGTAATGCTCAGCTTGAGTGCAGGCATCAGGGAGCTGAGCAAAATTAGAGATACTACAGAGGGTGATTTTAGCAGATGGGTTAAATTCTGCTAGTTTAGCAACATGCATAACAGTAGCTTTGGCATAGTCAAACAGTTTTAAAATATTGCTGCAGGCTGATTTAGGGAAATCAGGGGGGAAGTAGAGTGTGGGCAGCCCTTGTTGGTTGTCAGACATTTACCTTTGCAGACTAGAAATAAGAATGCTGTAGGTCAAGTTCTGCCAAAAAAGGGAAATGTCAGCCATTTGCAATATTCCAATGTTGTTAAGAGTTTGGTTAATTATAGTAAAAATGCCAAAGTCAATGAAATTGGCCAAAAGTCCCTGGCCAATTCTCAGTGGAACCCCATTAATTGGGGAAACACCAGTTTGAAACCTGTATGGGCACTAGTGAAATTGGCTGGTCAGATTACTCTGACCTCACCACAGACTTCAGGGTTACCATTGAAAGGCACACCCCCAACCCCAACAAAGTCTTTCAATGTACCTGCATGAGAACTCTCCCCTTTTATAGGCTTGGTGGGAGTCCCCCAAGGTGCAAGAAATTTCTCAGGTGGTGATTGGCTTAAATTTATAAAAATGTTACCTCATGGGTACATTAGGGCCAATCAGAATTCTGCTTCATTGATTCTGCTTCCCTGATGTGAGTTCCCAAACTATGATACGTTATTCCTGCATATTTCCTAATTTGGACTTGTGCAGGCTATTCTGAACATATTCCAAAATTCCCCCTCAACCTTCAAAATTACTTTAAATACTAGATAGTCAGAGGTCAAGGAGCATCATTTTCCCTGTATTGCACCCATAATAAAAATCATAAAACCCATTTTTATTAGCGCTTCATTTTAAATTTATATTTATTATAGAAACATCTGTGGAAACCAGCCAGCGTATAGCACCAGCAAGCAAAAAACAGCTGGTTTCCCACATTGGTATTGAGCCACTGATTGGGTTACTGCTTTGCATAAGTTTGGGCAACAGGGTGGCCATTACTACAAAGGTGAGCTTATGATCACTTTATTAGGGGGCAGCATTGTGTTAAAGAGTGAAATGTCTGGGGGATAGGGTATCATCAAAATTAGAAAAAAAATTTAGTCTGACCATAATCAAATTAGCCAAGTGGTTGACTGGATACCTCACTCATGATAACTTTACCTGATTTATCAATCTCAGCCAATAAGTCCCATATATTTTGGTTTACTAGAATAGTGGATGAATTTAGGTGAATAGGAGTTGAATGGGCTGTTTGGGTATGGGGGGTGATCCAAGCCTGACTCTGATTGGTGGGGGTAAAATTGGGTGGGCTAATGTGAGTAGTTGCTTTGGTGGGGGCCAATTTCTACTATGATCCACCAAATGGGATCATTGAGTGGAAGGGGGCAGCAAACTGCCACATATGAAACTCACTGAATAGGGCTCTGAAGATGCATCAGCAGAAGTAGCTTGGGGGCAGGATTTTTTTAATGGTTGAGCTAAAAGCAGAGGGGACAAATTTGGTGACCATTATCAACATAAACCTAAAAGGAATGCTTAGGCGCAGCTGTGATACAATTTCAGGGGGATCTGGTGGGCTATGGTAGGATGATGTAGAATTATTGTGGCTATTGCATGAGGGTGACAAGGTGCTCCACCCCAAAGGGAACAGCAAAGACAAGGGTGGGCTGAGTGCCATAAGCCATAAGCTCCACCATCAGCTGATAATACAAAAGTTGGGTGGAAGATGAGAAGGGAGGGATGCAAATGATACCACCTGTCATGGTTGAATAAGATCATAGTGGGGACTGACCCTAAAGATAAGGCTGGGTGACAGGAGGCCCAGAAGTTGAAGCTTCAGGCCCTCCATGACCTCACGCACACACTAGACCAATGATGGTACAAGCTAAATATGCCCAGTTTAAATTATTGATGTGTCAGATGCCCAGCCCCATTTGTTGGCCCAGGCGTTAAAATGAACAGTATATTTGATTAATCACAATGGCACTATTTGGTGATTAAATAATGGGGATTCAAAACATGTACTATTTACAAAATGATGCATTTAGGTCAGATCCAACTTCATTTGATTACTCAAGTGAAGTTGGTTTTGGCATATACTACCAATTTGGATGGTAGTGTTTGCCTATTGGTGGGTCAGTGCTTGGGCGCACTTCAGATAACCCTCTATTTCCCCAACGTAGTTAATTAATTTCCCATGACCAACTCTCCTTGTTGGTCAACTTAAATATATAAAACCTTTCCCATTTTGCCCATTTTTACTTATGTTGTTTCAAACAATCCTGCGCACAAACCTCTTTGAGGAGGCCTTGCACTACATACACCATACCATTTTACTCACAATCCAGTTAGCTCCTAGTGCACCATTGGTTCGCCCAGGTTCTCTCCAACCTGGGACGTTTACCTCTTTCCACTGTGTACACCACATCATTTTCAGTGTGGTATTTTCCATAATGATTGCACTTTTCCCTTTAAGTTATTATTGCTTCAGCATTCTCTGATGGGCTCTAGTAACTTTGGTTCTAACAGCTAGTTTCCATGCGTTGGCTCTGTGCACTGAGCATCTCCACACTGGAAACAGGGAAGTTTTAGACACTCTTCTTACATTAATTGACCAACCTCATAAAATTATGTGCACAAACTTTTTCTGTGTAGAACTTTTCTGAAGCATAAATGGTGGGCGCTGGCTGAGGACCTCAGCTGTGGTCAGCCGCACAGCTGGTTTCCCTTTTCCTGAACGTTGGAGCAACTTGACGTTATTATGGTTGCATTCAACTGAAAATTATCCACCCTTTTTGCTCATATCTGGTGGATACAGATGCTTCAATGTCTGAAAGTTGTGATCCCCAACTTTCCACCAGAATTATCAATTTCATTTAAATAAACAAGTTTTCCTTTAACAGTGCATTCAGACAGTGCAGGTGGAATTGGAGCAGATGGGCCTGGGGGTGTTAACCTTGGATAATGTCAGGCATTCTGTTGCAGTTAGGGAAATAAGGTTGTTCACATCCAAATATGCGTTTTATGATGATAATCTTATCCAAACCTCTGAGCCATTTCTTAGCTTTTATGGCCTAGATGAGAACCCTATTCTAAAATATCAAATAACCCCTGAGAACCCTCATTTGATCCCTACCATAATCTGGGGCACTCAGAATCAGAGAAAGAACTTCATTTAAAATATGATAAAGTATATGCACCTGCAGAAGATATGGTGGGGTATGTGGCTTCAGTATTAAGAATGACCAACTATCTCTCCCCCTTTTATGATTCCAAAACATACTCTGATGGCTTTCTTAAGCCAGAGGAAGAAATTTTCTGGTGAGGTGTTGTCATTGTCTACCTTAAATAAAGACCATTATGGGTATTTTCTACTGACTGCTACCCTCTCCTCCCCTTTAGGGAAACTCAGCACTACTATTTTGGTGGATACTGGAGCCTCTGAAAACTTTATGGACCAGAGCCTAGCCGACTACCTTGGAATGAGTTACTTGCCAGGTGGTATGGTTAAGGGAGGGGCGTCCTAAGGTATTCCCACTCTGAAGATCATTGGGACAGTGGACTATCAGGTTGGAAGTACCACTTGTCTGATCACTTCCAAGCTATCAAAAACCTCTTGTTCCCTAACAAAGATGGGTGTGGAGTGATGGCGGAAGTTTGAAGTTAAAACCAACTTGAAAGAGAATACCCTATCCCTCACATTAAAGAATGGTCACACATTAGTTGTTCCTTTGTCTGAGGCTGACGTCCAGGGTGAATTGCCCCACTGACCTCACCTTCACACCCTTAGCCTTGCCCCTATGCTGAGCCCACCGTGGAGATTCCCCTACCTTCTTGTTTGGAGGGTTTGGAATCTTCCTTTGATGCTGCATCAGCTGAAACCTTATCTGATCATTCTGAGTATAACTGTGAGTTCAAGCTCACTGTGGATCTGGTGTGGATATCTTCCCCCATTTACCCATTATTTGTCTGGGAGGAAGAGGCGTTAGATGTGTGGGTAAAGTTGCAGTTAGTCAAAGGTGCAATTTTTCAGCGTACCTCCCCTATTTGCTCACCACTTCTCTTTGTTGAGAAGGCGGATGGTACTCTATGCCTGTGCATAGACTATTGGAATCTTAACAATGTCATTTTACCAAATCTACATCCAATCTCTTTGGACTCTCAGATTGTATGCTATGTGGAGAAGGCTAAGGTCTTTTCCAAGATGGATTGCCTCAATGAATTCAATCAGATTCAGATTAAAAAGGGGCAAGAGTCATTTACTGCCTTCCATACTGGAAAAGGGATTTCCAGTTTTGGGTCATGCCCTTTGGGCTTAAGAATGCCCCTGCTATCTTTCAACGCCGCATTGATGCAGCGTTGGGGGACTTTTTAGGGGTATGCGCGGTTGCCTACATGGATGGTATTCTGGTGTTTTCCCCTGATCAGGAGTCCCATGCAGTACACCTTCAGCAAGTGGTGGAGCGGTTAAAGGCAGCCAGCCTTATGCTGAAGATTAGCAAGTGTAAATTCTTCAAGTCCCAGGTCACTTTTCTGGGAAACGTCATGTTTGACCAAGGACACATGATAACTTTAGACAAAGAGAAGGCAATTTATAAGTGACCTACCCTTATTTCAGTAAAATAATTGAGAAGTTTTTTGAGGACGTGTACATTCCTCAAGAAGTTCAAGCCAAACCTTTCTGAGGTTGCAGCGCCCTTGTATAGGGCTAGTGGTGAAAAACTGCTTCAGTGGTTCCCCATTTTGGAGGATGCTTTCCAAGCTGTGAAGTGAACCCTGTTGTCCATGACCATTCTTTACCATATCAACTAATCCAAAGAGTTCATTGTGTCTACTGATGCCTCCAACTTCACCATAGCAGCTGCCTTGTTACAAGTAGGTAAAGATGGGATAGATCATCCTTTGGATATTTTTCTAGGAAAATGTCTCTGCCTGAGTTGAATTATGCTGTTTATGATAAGGAGCTACTAGCAGTGGTGGAGGCGCTGATATATTGGTGTCACCACTTTCATGGCTCTACCCAACTGTTCCATATACGTATAGATCACCATGCCTTGCTGTACTATTGCGCCCCTCATGTCCTCACCCCATGGCAGACCCATTGGAATGAGACCCTTTCCCAATTTGCCTTTTCTTACAAATTCACCAAGGGCAAGGATAATGGTTTGGCAGATGCTTTAAGCCGCAACCCTGCTTTAGCTCCTGATCCAAAGGAGATAGAAGTCCACAACACACAGGTGATGATTCCTCCAAATATATTGTGTCTCAACTTCTCTCTCCCCATGCCAACAAGCTATCACTTGAACCTCTGGAAAATGCAAAGGAATATGGTATGTTCAGAAAGGTGGTCCTTTCTCAGCCACTATCTGCAGAATATTCTATTATACTTGCTAAGAGTGCTTTAAAATCAAGAGGACCTATATAGGGGTTATCACATAAAGGATGAGATGGTGTGGTTTCAGGGGAGCCTTTGGGTACCTGCTGGACCACTGCGCCTGGAAATCATCTAGGATCATCATGGTGGAATCACCATTGGTCATCCTGGGAAAGCAAAGACCTTGGAGTTGATACATCGCACCTACAATTGGAAGGGCTTGCCTGCTCAGGTGGGGCGGTACTGTAAGAAGTGTTTGATCTGCAACTAAATAAAGCCAAATCTTCAACCTTTAGCGAGTTTGTTGGTACCAGTCCAGAAAGCTAAAGGGTCCTGGACTTCCCTATTGGTGGATTTCAATGTGGAACTACCTGTCTCTGATGGTTACAATGCCATCATGGTGGTGGTGGACCATTTTTACAAAGTTTGCCCACTTCATTCCTTGCAGAACTACAATAACTGCAGCTGATATGGCTAGGCTCTTTGTCACACATGTGTTTGCATTCTATGGGGTTACCTAAGAGATTATAAGTGACCAGGGACCCCAATTTACCTCCGTCTTTTGTGAAGTTGTGTAAGACTCTTCAGATTCACCCCTGCCATTCAACTGCCTATCACCCTCAATCAAATGGGCAGACTGAATGAGTGAACCAGTGCTTGGAGCAGTTCCTGCGGTGTTACACTACCATGGATCATTCAGATTGGGCTTCTTACCTTCCTATGGCCCAATTTAGTTACAACAACATGTTACATTCTTTGATCTGTTTGTTCCCCTTTTTTGCCAGCCATGGCTTTAAACCCGCCTTTAACATGGAGCCCAGCTTTGAGTCTAAGATTGAAGCGGTGGTGAACTTTTCCAAGACAATCAAGGTCCTCTAGGGGGCTTCCACAAGCTTGGAGGCAGCAATGCAAGTGTATAAAGATAATGCTGATGAAAAGCATTGAGTGGGTCCTGAATACAAGGAAGGGGATCTTGTGATGCTTGATGCTTGTAACATCTCTATCAAGCAGCCATGCAAGAAGCTGGAACCAAAGAGGATTGGCCCCTACCGCATTTTTAGAAAGGTGGGCCATGCCTTATACCAGCTAGATCTTCCCCCTTCATTTCAGATCTTCTCTGTGTTTCATGAGAACAAACTGACGTTGTTTGAGGGCCCTCACCAGAGACTCCTGAGGCCTATCTTATAGATGGGGCGCCAGAGTGGGAAGTGGAGGAAATAGTAGCCTTCCGCCATGTTAAGAGAAGACTTGAGTACCTGGTATCCTGGAAGGGTTTTGACGCTGCAGAAAACAGTTGGGTTTCAGCGTGCAACTGTGTGCATGCCCAAGATCTGATTCAAACCTTTCATAAGCGTTTTCCCCAGGCTGCTGGATCTCAACTCAAACCAACTGTTGCCGCCATGAAGTTGGCCCCTGCCCACAAGAACTTTTCCCTTGTGCAAGCCCTTGGAGGGGGTTGAGCCCCATCAGGAGGAGAGGGTGATGTCATGGATGAATGACATCATAGTGAGGACTAGCCCTAAAGATAAGGCTGGGTGACAGGAGGTCCAGAAGGTGAAGCTTCAGGTTTTTCTGACCTCAGGCACACACTAGACCAACTCTGGGTACAAGCTAAATATGCTCAGGTTGGTATTAGTGATGTGCCAAATGCCCAGCCCCGTTTGTTGGCCCAGGCATTAAAACAAACGGTATATTTGATTAACCATGATGGCACTATTTTTTTGATTAAGGAATGGGGGTTTAAAACCCATTCCATTTACAAAATGATGCGTTCAGGTCAGATCCAACTTTAATCAATTACTCAAGTGAAGTCAGTTTTAGCATATATTACCAATTTGGATGGTAGTGTTTGCCTATTGGTGGGTCAGTGATTGGGTCCACTTCAGCAAACCCCATATTTTCTCAATGTAGTTTATTTCTGTTTCCCATGACCAACACTTCTTTTTGGTCAACTTTCCTAATAAAACCTTTCCCATTTTGCCATTTTTACTTAAATTGTTTCAAAGAATCCTGTGCATGAACCTCTTTGAGGAGGCCTCATGCTACATACACCATACCATTTTAAACACAATCCAATTTTCCCAAGTGCACCATTGGTTCTCTCAGGTTCTCTCCAACCTGGGACATTTACCCCTTTCCCCTGTGTGCACTGCATCATTTTCAGTGTGGTATTTTTTATGATGATTGCACTTTTCCCTTTCAGCTATCATTGCTCCAGCATCCTCTTCTGGGCTCTAGTTACCTTGGTTCTAATGGCTAGTTTCCATGCATTGGCTCTGTGCACCAAGCAGCACCACACTGGAAACAGGAGAGTTATAGACACTTTTCTTACATCACCAGTGTGGTTTCAAAAAGGAGGCAAGTATGGGTAGTAGGGATAGGAGTGTTTTTGTAAATAGATGGAGTCAAAGCTGCTGCTGCATCTGCCTCCATCTAAAAGCCTATATAAAAGTAGCTTTTAAATGGTTAGAAATCTATAAACCTGACTGGCATGAAGGCAGCAGTGGCAAGCTTGACAATTGCTTTGTTGGCATACAGAAACAACTGCTTATAGTTGATGCAGAGGCAAAAGTGAATGTTGGACCAAGGAAGGGAGAGAGTGGGTGTGAGATGGGTGAATGTGCGCTAGGTGGAGTGCTAAGTCCTGGGGGAAAAATTGGCCAGAGAAGTTTGGTGGCATTTTGAGCCCATTTGCACATGTTTCCCCATAGAGCAGAAAATGCTATGGGGATGGAGCACTGCTGCCCCACATTGGGGCAGCAGGTGGTGGATCTGAGGATATCAAGCATGAAGCGGACATGGCCAGATGGCGGTGGATAGGATAAACTTTTATTTTTACTTTTATTAGAATAAGCTTGAAAGTGAGATTGAGTGGTAAAAAAAGTTTTATATATATAGATTTAAGATCAATAGTTAAAAAATGATGGCATAAAAGATACTAAGAACTGTATGCACTAACATTATTCTTTTACTTTTTCTGCAGACGTCTAAAAGAATTTTAAAGACTTATTTAGGAAAAGAAAGTCTTATCTAAATCTAGACAAACACAGTAAATCATTTTAGATACTTCATAAAAGGACTATTGCAGTCTAAGGAACAAGTACCTTATAAAATTTAGTTTTCAAAAATGTCTATTTAAAAATAAAGTTTATTACTACTAAAAGATAGCTAGATACCCCTTGGGTTGGGACCATCTAGTACTAAAAAAAAGATAGCTAGATACAATCATATGATCTTAAAAATAGTATAATAAGTGAAAAACTAAAGCAAAGATATTACCAGAATTTGTACAATAAAAGAATGTATTTTGCAGTATTTAATTTTATGTATAATTATATACAAGAGGTTAAATCTAAAGATAGTTATTAATTTTTCATTTCTTAATATCTCTTCTAAAAATGCAGAAGTAAAATAAAAAATACTTTTATAAGTAAATCTTTACTGAATACTGATTATAAATATTAACTATATCAAACCTTATAGATTTAGCTACATCTTAAGATAATTAAATTTGCTTTTTATATAGAAATGTTAACTTAAAAAGACTAAGATTTCATATTAGATTTATGGTTTGTTAATATAAATAACTTTTTAACACTATAAAACTTTTATTATAATAAATTTTTATACAGATTTTTCCTAAAGCATAAAAGTAACTTATTGCTAGAAAAGGTAAATATAAGGTGAGATTGAAATTTAAAGGTGATGAAAATTTTGATGAACAATCAAATATTTACTGTATTATAGGTATTCATTAGTAAATTATACTAATTGACTATATATCTAAAGACAAAAATTAGTCATAAATTATAAAGATAACCTTTTAAGCTGGTAAACTGATTAATACTAACTAGCTTAAGATCTCCAATAGCCTTGATATGTTAAGTACCTCACAGTAGTAAAAGTACTATAGAAAATGCATGGGTAAGAATACTAGTCACTAAATTAGTTTTTATTGAAAAAGTTGTAATTATTTAAAAACTAAAAATCAACTGACATTGAACTCAGTGCAGTGAAATTACTTGATCTGGTGCTTTTCAGTCCTACCGTTTCATCCTTTTAGCCAACTCACCCTGAAAATTCCTCACATGATATTTATCTGATTTTATTTTTTTCTATGATAGAAATAGAATAAACAGCTTTAACTGGGTCATTAAATAAATGGAGTTTTATCTATTTTGGTTATACCAATGTCAAATTTTATTACACTTTTATTACGTTCCAATTATCTAGGGAATCGAGCTTGATTGCACTACGGGATCTATAATTATTTTTTGCTTGAGCTTGGAATTTCAGGACACTTGAAGTGCTGCTTGCACTCTTAGTCATGGTTTACTTGAGGAACCCCCGACTCCATAACAGTAGAATTAAATTGAAGGATTGAAGGATGGTTAGCCTGGCAGGTAAAACTGCTTCCAGCCCTAGTGCAGGTTTTGAATTCGAAACCTGTACTGGCTAGAAAACATTCTCAGTGTGGTATATTTGTCCCAAGGTCGACCCACCTCGAATAATTTTAAATTGAAGGATTGATAAAGCTGTCAAAATTATGTGAGCGTAGCTAAAAATTTCATCATATATGATATACAGTGAGCATTTTATTACTATGATATGACTATTTTAGATTAACTTTAACCTGATTGATTTTTTTACATAAATCGTCATAAATTTCTAACTAGGTGTAGCTATTAGCAGCTTGGATTCCTTTGAAATTTTATGGTGAGTTTAATCATGTTAGATATATATATATGGACCTAAGAAAAATAAGTTAGTATTGTGATCTACACAATTATAAGAAATGGGTATGAGCAAGGAACCGGCGATTAGTCTTACATGTAAGTCATTATATAGCCATATTTATTTTATTAGCGGCAAAGATTTTGAGTCTCCAGAAGAGCAACATTGAGTTGGGAACGTATCTTCAAACTTTGACTTTGCTAACTTCAAAGCTTTATATCTAAGCGAGAGGATAAGATCAACAAGCTACGTCGAAGGTTGGAAGAGTTGCGAGTTCGCAATAGAACTTTGACCGAGAGCTTGTTTGATGCCAAAATCAAGACATATGTCGATATGTCTAAACAAAGGCTATCGCACCCCAACCCCCAATCTGAGCACAGATCTTTGAGTTCGCCTCTCAAAACGAAAGGAGATTCTAAATCATTTCAATCCAAAGATAACTCACCTACTCTTAAGTTTATTTCCCCATATAGAAATCGGCCAAAAAGAACGATTCCGGCGGCCGACTATCGTCTCCCGAATCTCAAAGCCAAGTTGCGACGTCCTTCGCATCTTAAAAGCTTTAAAAAACAAGACCATCTCATAAAAAGGCTAAGCAAGAAGAAACCTCGGCAGGCGAACGAGAAAGAACTCCCGAAAATGGTTATGCCAAGGGGGTTGCAGATATGTTTCAAGTAATGTGCAGATCGCCTCGACGCAAGAATCAGATCAATTATAGACTCCCAAGCCTTCGGTCTAAGCTACGTCGCCCCAAAGGCATGTGATTTGCTCTACGAAAACAATATAATTTTTACGAAGATGTTTTTTGCTGTTTTTGCATAGTTAAATTAACATTCATAGCAAAATAAATTCTTTTGATTATAGAATTTGACTTTGCGATTTAATTTTACTAAACAGGTGATAAACTAACCATGACGTATAATCCATTTGAAACATCTGATATTGGCGAGGTAAACCCTATAAAGATATCAGCCTTAACAACTTCATTATGTCCGCTTCTAGGCTAATGTTATCTAAAAACCGATAATAATTCTAACCTAAGCCGCTATTGAATTTCTATTAGGGATGCTTAACCTTAAACTATTAATTGAATTCACACAATTATACTAAATCTATATGGCGGTAGTGCTTAGCGATACAATTATTAGCAAGGATTTTATTATATACCGACACCAAAAATACGTTACAATAATAATCTAGTAAATTCGGTGATTGTTTAGATACTTCTATATCCATTATATAGTGAAACCTGTCTAAAACGGACACTATAAAGCGGAAACCCCTGCCTAAGCCGGAAAACTAAAAATATCGGAACCCATGAAAATTGAAAAAAATCTCGGAATGATCGCATTCCATCAGACAGGGTTTTCATATTATCTACTTAATAAAACACGCTCACTAACTGACTGACGTACTGACTGGCTGACATCTGAAACCTTCGAGTCTGATAAAACAATCTATTTGGGTAAGTGGATGAGAATTGGCGAATAATATCGAATCTGAAACTATCGAGTCTAATAAGTTCAATCTATTTGGGCGAGTGGGCAGAATTGGCAATTATTATCGAATAATGCAACAATTGCTCAGCCGAAACTAAACAAAACAGTTATAGTTTTTAGTAGATTATTATAGATTAAGTAGATAGTAAGTAATGAGGATAACCAGGTTACCATCCACGAAGGCAACAGCGGAGCTGTTAGCCCGAGTGGTTCAAGCGTAGTACTGGCACAGCCTTTAGGTTGTCAGTGCAAGCTCATAGATAAACCTGAGCAACGTCAGGTAACTCCACTTAGAAACCAAAATAATTTAGAATTATCTGGTAAATTATAAACCTGCAACCAAAGCTAGATAAAACAGGATATTGATAAAGATGAGGCTAAAAATTTCAATATAAAAATATTGTCTGTGTTTATGTTGGATGTATTATCTCATTAACAATTCAATCAAAAATCACCAAACTTACCACAAATATTCTATAAATATTGGGAATGATAAAAGGGTACTTTAATAAAAAGCTAATGGTAATTTTAATATAAGCTTTATGTAAGGTTTTAGAATAAGATTCTAATAATAATTTTAAATCATTTTGGCTGAGCATTTTGGTATTTTTTAATTTAGTAGGGTCATAGTTTTTGATAAGTGGCTAGTAGTTTTTGTTATTTTTAAGTTCAAGAATTGGTTTTGGCTGAGTGTATCAGATATTTATATGTTTGATATGGTGGAAAAAGTAATTTAGTGGTGAATAACTCAAACAGTACCCAAAAACCCTATATGATTCTTGGTGGAATCCCTTGACTTAGAGTAATCTTTGACTTAGAGTAATCCTTTTACTCCCAACCTCTGGCCAAAACCCTCTAATTGAAATAGTGAGGGCACTCTGAAACCTCAGCAGAATAGGCCAAGTCACCTGGAACATCACCCAAGCACCAGCTTGAAAGTAGCTCAACTTTCTAATGAAAAGCATCCATTTTTATAGAGCTGAAGGGGATCCAGGGAAGTAAAAATACTTTATCTTCCAATTGCCATTTAGAAACTTCAGTATTTATCCAAACTAATCCTATGTGCAAGATGGCAGATTGGCAATATCATATTAAAATGCTCCCCATAATTATATCATTCCAGAAGTTGATCTAACATATAAAATCTAAGCTTATCAATATGATACAGGTCTTAAGAGCAGTGATAGGCTAAATTGTCATTTAGCCAAAACTGGGATACCCTATGCCTAATTCATATTCCCAAATCCAACTACTAAGCCTCAAATTGTTATAAATATTAAGTAAGATCAATATTATAAGAGTTCTTCTTCCTTAATACCCCAGTTTTAATTATTAAATAAAATTGGGGAGGATACCCCAGTGGTAGAGTATAAACTCTCTACCACTGCCTTTCTGAGTTTGATCCTGGTAGATGACTTTGGGTAGGGGTCAATTTTGACTGTGTTGGCATTTCACACCAATGCCTCAAACTGAAACAGCAAATAGCAAAGGTGGTCCATGGAGCTCCTGGCCTATCATACACCGTGCATGGAGGTTGTTGTAATTTGGCAGAATTCTGGGGATACGCTGTAAGAGGTTAGCACAGGGTTTAGCCCACTGAGCAATAGGACCAATGATATGATGATCATGGCCCTTTGTAACAACAGAATAAACATTAAAATAATAACTGTGGGATCCGCCAATGGATGCCACAAATATTTTATTTTTAAAGTGAGATTTTTACTTTATAATAAAAGTAATAATAAAGCTTGTTAAAGTTTTTTATGTTTTTTATTGTTAGGCAGGGCAAAACCAAAAAAGGTCTTTTTTTCAATACTAGTTTTTTCTATTTAAACTAGTTCAGATTTTGAGACCATGGGTATTTGAGGCAAAAGAATATAAAGCTGAGTTATTTAAATTAGGAAATATAGGCTTTTGGCCTATCAGATCAAAGATAAATTTTTTGAGGCAAAACTGACCTATGTGGTAACAATTTGATGAATTGTATCCAATCAACAGCGAGTAAAATCTTTTCATCTCAGCGGTGGTCAGACTCATGTGGTAATGATTGGTTAATTTTTACCCTATCATCATTAAGTAAAATCTTCACACCTCAGCGGTGATCATATTCAGGTGGTAATGATTTGTTAATTTTTACCCTATCAGCGTTGAGTAAAATCTTCTCACCTCAGCGGTGGTCAGACTCATATGGTAATGATTGGTTAATTCACACCCAATCATTGACGGATAAAATCTTCTCACCTTGTGGAGGTTCATATCCATTTAATATTGAACTCCTTGAATTCAGCTGAGAAGTCAGAGTAATCCTATTATTAGTTATTACCTTTTTAAGCCAATTTTTGTGATAAACCATATTTTTCTGATGGTTAGGATTCTATCAAGAATCCGCTAAGGTTTTTTTGCTGTGGGTACTCATAGCATTGATATCCACTTTATTATTTGATGATTGGGCAGGAGATGAGCCAATCATGGTAGCAGATTTGGGAGCACTAATACTTCCAACATTCTTTTCCTTAAATCAAAAAGAAAAATGTCCAACAATAACTATGGGGCACTTGCTCCCACTACAATACTTTATTTTAATATAATAAGCTCCTTGATCCTCTCTATCTTGCTCTCTTTTTCCCTATTAACCAACAACCCCTCTTATTTGCCCATCCTGCTCATATACAGCAGCTTCAGATGATACCACACTCATTGTTTGAGCTATTTGGTTCCACCAATTCTCCTCGTTTTGGCTAGTTATTCTTTAATTTCCTATCGCCTAAATTGTATGCAATTTAATTTGTATTCATTAAAAGTCAATATTGCCCAATCACCTTATTTTGAGGCAATCCAATAATTAATTCATTAAATCCCAATCTTGTCTCATCTTGAGGCACTCAAATAATCATGACTAATCTCATTTTGGTGGATTTATCTCAACTCACCCTAACTGTCACAGGATTATTGTTCAGTCATATCAGAATCGTGACATTACCCCATCTTTGACTGGATGATAAGGCTCTTATTGTTTGTATGGTTGGAGGAACTTCACATGTACTCGGTTAATAATTTGACCCCCCACAGGTTCCTTAATGGTGTAGGCATTAACCCCAGTTTTCTCAAAGATCTTGAATGGTCTACTCCATATGCTGGCAAGCTTGTTCCTTCTTCCAAACCCATGTTAGTCATGGAACAGGACCAATTTCCCTACTTCAAACTGTGGAAGACTGCATCATCTACATTGATCAGCCACATGATCCTGAATCTTCTTGGCAAGACTAGTAGAATATGCCTCAGTTTGGAGCTTGATCAGTATTGGAATTTTGTGAAAAATTCTATAAACAGGCGCTACAAAGGCTACAAAAGTATTAGTTCTGTGGCTCTAGCAAAGATTGAGTCAATTACAACAAAGTTATTAGTTCTGTTGCAATAGTAAATTCCAATTGGAAGTACTGAATCCAGTAAGAAGATAGACCAAAATTAAGCTACATGAGACAAATTCTTTTGGTACTTTATTAATTAAAAATTAGAAATATTTATAGAGAAAAATTTAGTGGGTTTACACAAGGATTTCTTTTATGCACCTGAGGTAAGATCTTTCCTAACAGATGACTGATATTGCTGATTATCATTATTATAAAATAATTATGATGGTCAGATCTGTTAGAGTGCTTATTAAATTTGATTGACCTTCTTAACGAGGGCCCAGCCCCTTTGAAATACTTGGTCATTTTGGATTGCTTGGTTTCATCCATCATAGGAGGCTAATAACTCCAAAGAGTCTTGCATTGGTCAATT
>JAKSZP010004581.1:0-48045 GCA_022478985.1 Massospora cicadina
TTTTCCGCATTTATTATTTGGTTTCAATTTACTCTCAAAGCCTGGGCTGTTCTCTTTGCCCATATTCCTTTATATTAATTCGTTGCCTCTTTTGGTAATATTTCATCTGGCAACATCTGGTTGGCCAGAGCGCCGTTTGCAAGGATTTTCATCTTTGTCAATACTCCCATGAATGTTGGGTTTGACCACACCTGATTGGATGGAAATCTGGGTCCAGTCTTCTCTTTCATCGCCACATTTAATATAATTCAAGTTGGTGGCATCTGGTTGGCCAGAGTGCCATTTATAAGGATTTTTCATCCTTGTCAATACACTTTTGGGCATCGAGCTCAGACATAACTGGCTGGCTGGAAATTTGTGTCTGAGGGTCCGATCCCTCATCACCACATTTAGGAATATTGTGTTTGGCAGCATCTGGTTGGCTAGAGCGCCATTTTCGAGGCTTCCCTTCCCCATCAGCCTTACAATTTATTTTTAACTCTGATTTCGTGGCATCTGATTCATCAGATTGCCATTTACAAAAATTGGTGTTGTCAAGCCCCTCTCCCCTGGCCTCAACTATCGCTCTAGGGAATACTAGGGCAATGTGATGGTCAGGCAACGCCTTGACCGTTACAAACAAAGTACAACAGCAGCTCATCTAGTTTGATCATGGGATATCAAATTTTATTGATGTACAAATTCCAAAAAGGTTCAAGAGATCCAGAAGGAATGGAGAGATGGTGTTTCCCAACTCTTTGAGCGTAGTCAATCAATGCAGGAAGAAATTAGAAACTGTTTTTTTGATTGGAACAATTGTACTCAGGAATTCAGCTCTGGGTCAATGAAGTAGAGAAAACTTCTGGAAATATGGGTCCTCCTGGGGTAGAGGAACCTCGTGGGCCACCTGGAGGTGTGGGGCCTCGTGGACCCCCAGGTGCAGATGGACCTTGTGGACCTCCAGGCGCTGATGGTCATTCAGGATCTTATCAGCAAATTATTTCTCTCATGAACATGATGACCCACTTACATGAGCAATTCTCCAAGGTGGACAAAGAATGCAACCTAAGCCCTGATGGGGTACCAATTGACCCCCTTTTGACTCTGCAGTCCTTGTCTGATGAATTGATTAATTTGGGAAAGTGGGCCAAGGACACTGATATCTTATTACATGCTTGTGAATCAAAAGGGGAACTGCTCCAAGCGAAAATTGAGACTCTGGAACTCAAGTACAATGCACAACAGAAACAGATTTTTGAGCTATCTCTTCACTAGATGAGAAGTAGGGCATGCAGACCTGAATCAACAGATTAACAAAATTTGGATGGAAGCTGTTGGTCCTTACCCTCAATTTTTTTCTCAAGCTTCAGATTCTGCCTCTTATGTGTCTACTCAATCTGAACAACCTTGAGTGCATGTTTTGACTACCAATGTCCCCTGAGTTTCATGCCAGCATTCAAGGCAAATACTCCCCAGGGGAAGGCAGCATTATCGCCTTTCTATATCTGTATGAAAAGGCATTAAGTGAGGCCCTGGATCACCAAAAGATGAATTACTTGCCTAATTGCCTTACTTGATTGGCTCAATATATTATAGTTCCCCACTTAATGACTTGCTCTACTTGGGCTCAAGTAAAAGAAGTATTGATCAAAGAATTTGGAAGTGAGCAGACCTTATCTTCGCAAAAACAGGCCTTTATGGGTATACAGCCCTACCAAAATGAATCTATTAAGGACTTTGCTCATTGGTTCTATCAGGAAGCTCAAACTCTTATATCCTGTGGTCAGTTAGAATTGGACGATGCAATAACCACAATTCTGTCAGTCCTTACTACTAGGACGCAAATGCAAGTTTATCTGATCAGTGTCAAAAAAAATTCCCAAAGTATTTTGTATATTAAGGAGGCCTTATTGGAGTTGGCCCTTAATTCTCCAAAAAAAACCCCGAGTTTATGAGTCTCCTAGACCTAGTCAGCACAAAGTCTTTGCCATGCCTGAGAACACTAGAGCAATCCAGTGTAATTACTGACATCGCTTCTTTCATACTGAGGATCGTTGTTTTAAAAAGGAAGCAGATGAAAAAAAGAAAAGAGCTAAGACCAATTTGATTCTCACCTTGATAATGATGTGAGTGCACAGAAAGAGCAGCAAAGTTCAATCAAATGTAATAAAGATGACCATTCTTCTTATTCCTAGCCCTCCTTATTGGCATTATCCTCTCATTTTGGAAGCACCATTACCTGAATTAATTTCCGAGTAAATCAAATCAATGCCAAGGCTATCATAGATACTGGATCCCCAGTGAATGTTGTCTCCTCCAAATTGGTCAACTGGATCAAATTAACCCCCATTATTTCTCATTATGAAGTATATGGCACCACCAGCCCTCAGAGTACTTGGTCTATTGGAGGTTTTTCATCCCTTCCTCTGAAAATCGGGAAATTAACCTTTACCATTCCAGCGATTGTGCTCAATAATTTGAGTTATGACCTACTCTTGGGAACTCAATTTTTACGAGAATTTGATGGAATTATCAACTACCCTGACTCATCGTTGTAACTTTCTTTTACCGCTCAAAGTCACTTTTGAGAGATTTTAAACTTAAGTTTTATTTATCCACAACCATCTACCCAAACCTATTCTTTGTTGTCCTTGGCCTCGCCGCCTGCCACCCCAGTGTGGGTCAGCAGTGCACCCCCACCTAGCGTTTTCCACCCCGCGGGCAAGTGCATTAGGACAGGCTCAAACAGCCCGCCCACTGCTTCCAACCTGTTTGTCCCCCCACGGGACTTAGCGCTCCACCTGGCGCGCGTCCACCCTTCTCGCCCCCATCCTCTCGCCCTCCCTCTCTCTGCCATTCGCTATTGCCTCAGAGTGTACTATGGGCGTTTGTTCCCATATGCCAATAAGGCAATTATTGACCTAGCCACTGCGGCCTTTGCGCCAGCTGGCTTTATAGACTTCCACCCTTTTAAGGGCTACTTTGACGTTGGGTTTCAATCTGAGGAGGATGCTGAACCGGCAGCAAAAACTCCTTTAATTCATAAAAAAACCCATTCCCACAACCCATACTCGCCTCCCTTCAGACACCACGCTGGTGGTATCCTTTGCAAATCTCCCATCCCACCTTCCACCCCAGGTTTTGTATGACCAGTTGGTCACGGGGCTCATGTCTTATGGCACTCAGCCCAACATCATCTTTGCCATTCTCTCTGGTGTAGAGCGCCTTGCTGCTCCTCGTGCAACAGCCACCATCATGCCACACCACCCTACCATAGCCCAACAAATCCCACCTCGCATTAGTGTGGCTGCAGCGCCTGATCATTACTTTTGGGCTCAGGTCAATAATGATAGGCAGATTTGTTCCCTCTGCTTTGGCCTCGACCATGCAAAAAGAGCATGCCCTCAGGCCAAGTCCGCTGCTGCGGCTTCTGAGCCTCCTTCTGGAGGTTCAGTATGGGGCGCTTTGCTGCCCCCTCCCACCCTCCAATCTCGTTCAGTGGGCCCACATGGAAAATCAGCCCCCCAAAACCTCCAGCCTCACTCTCCCACCTAAATCTACCCCAGCCAATCAGAGCAATGCTTGGACCACCATTGGCACCCAAGAAGCTGCCCATTCGCCCAATACCACCCACCCAAATTCGAACGCCACTATTCCAGTGAACCAAAATCCATGGGATCTATTGGCTGAAACTGACGAATCAGGTAATGTCCTCATTAGTAAGCATACAGGTCAACCTCTCTGCCAAGGCGATTATGGTCGGGCAGAATTTTTCCTTCCTAACTTTGATGAAACCCCTACCCCTCGCCATTTTGCTCCTCTGCCCAATACAGCCCCCTTCCAAAGTGATCACCAGCTCGCCTTAGCTGCGGTGGCCTCTCTGCTCATTGCCCAAAACTACGCACCGCGGTGGCCCAGTCAGTGGCTCAGCTCCAGCATGGCCTGCCCACCCTCTTCTTCCCCCCCAACTTCCCTGAATCTCCCTGCAGTGACATCTCAAAACTATTCGATGATGCTGAAGTTGCTGTTATGAATGTTGCAACGATTGCTTCATTCAACCCCTCAGCCAAAATCACCCGCCACAGTATCTCCCTTTTCACCCAACTTCCTGAAGCCCGCAAAGAAGCTGAAGTTCTCCTCGCAGCTTTTGTTGAAACACTTTCCCATCATTATCTTGATGCGGAAGAGGAAAACTCCTACTACGCTGACCTCAACCCCTACTATGCGGATGCCCCAACGCCCTGGCTCTCTGCTCTGATCTGGTACTGTAACCAACATCCCTTGATCGAGGTGGGTCTTTCTGAAAACCAACCCCCTGACCCCCTCACCCTCTGCCATGGTGGGTTAGCAGTTTCTGCTTCCCACCTGGTTAGTAGTTTTGTTTTGTCATTTTGAGTGTTGTGTTTGGTACTGTCCGTCCCCTGGTTGGCGTACCTTTAACAAATCGAATCAACTACCCTGACTCGTCGTTGTCTCTATTGGGGTATCAAGTTCCCTTTCTTTTATCTGATCATGCTTCCACTTGATGTCAGTTATGTCTACTAGAAGGAACTAAAAGGTCTTATTCACTTCAGTATCAGGTTGAAGATCCTCGTGTTAAATTACCTCCTACCATGGCTGATAATTAAGAGGAAATGCCTATTTTTCTCTGAGAAATTAGTACTCTCACCAAAATCACAAGTGATCATTAATACTTCCTTGCACTTTTCGATTCCCAAAGGGCATTTGCTACAAGTCCAGGGCGCTGTCAATCCTTCTGCCAAAGAACTCTTACCTTGTCCTGGAATATTGGATTATGTTTATTCAGGCTCTTTATCTGTCTTATTAGCGAACCTTACTGATGCGCCAAAACTGGTAGATCAAGAGCACCTGATTGCTTATTTCAAGATGTTACCCTTATCTTGTAACTATGATGTTAAACCCTTTGGGAGTTTACAAGGCTTTAGATTGGAGAGTGATCAGGAAATCCTTACTGTGGGTCCTGCTATTGGGAAACATCTCTCTAATGAACAGGAGAAACAAGTGCTTCAATCATTGGATAAATATTCCAACATTTTTGTTAGGCATACTTATGCTTTTGGGAAGATGAAAGGTGTAGTGCACACTGTTGAAACTGGTGATCACCTTCCTATCCGTATGAAGCCCTATCATAAATCCAAAGTAGAAGAAGCCCAGGTTATTAAGGAGTTGAATCAATTGCTGGAGACTGGATTATTGAAACCCTCCAATAGTCCCTGGGCATCCCCTTTGTTGTTGGTTAAAAAGAAAGATGGTTCTCATCGAGTCATGATGGATTATCATCAATTGAATGCTATTACCTGACGGGACTGTTATCCCTTACCTAGGATTGATGATTCTCTTAGATTGTTGGTTGCATCCACCTATTTTTCGGCCATGGACTTAGCTAGTGGATATTGGCAAATTGAACTGTCTCCAGAAGATCATGCCAAGTGTGCCCTGATATCGAGTGAAGGGTTGTTTGAACCAACTCACATGCCTCAAGGCCTAAGCAATGCCCCCGCAACTTTCCAAAGGGCCATGGAAAGTATGCTCCAGGATTTAAAGCTTACTTGTGTTCTGGTATATCTTGATGACATTACCGTGTTTTCCAAAACCTTTACTGAGCATTTAAACCATTTAAAAGAAGTATTCAGCCAAATTGGGGCTCTTCCTTAAAACTCAAGCCCTCCAAGTGCTCATTATTTCCAAATAAAATGGACTTCTTAGGACATCAGGTTTCAGCTAAAGGGATTTGACCCCTTGCAGACAAAGTTCAAGACATCCAAAAGATGCCTCCTCCCTCTTCTTTATGGGATATCAAGTCTTTCTCAGTATGGTTGGGTATTATCAGCAATTTATTCCCAACTTTGCTGATATAGCTGAACCCTTATTTTATCTATTGCAAAAAGGAGTGTCTTTCAAGTGGGGATCAGCTCAAGAACAGTCTTTCAATTCTCTGCGTACCGCCTTGATGAAGGCACCTGTCCTAATTCACCCCCAGTTTGATAAGTATTTCTTTCTACATACGGATGCAAGCAATGTCACTGTTGGGGCTATTTTATCTCAGTGTGATGAATAAAATAAGGATCAACATGTTGCTTACTATAGCAAAACTTTGTCAAAGGCTGAACGAAATTATAGTGTTACTGAGCGGGAATGTTTGGCGGTAATTTTGACCATCAAGCATTTTCAACCCTTTTTATATGGTACCCATTTCACCGTTATTACCAACCATTCCTCCTTACGATGGCTGCAGAATATGAAGGGTCCTGATGGGAGGTTGGCCTGTTGGGCTTTATGATTGCAAAATTATGATTTTTCCATTGTTCATCACTCAGGAGCTCAGCATCAAAATGCGGATGGGTTATCCTGACTACCTATTCTGAACTTGGAACCAGAAAAAGAAGAACACTTGTATAATCTTATTGGATGACTGAAATTATGGGATTGAGAGACTGAAGAGGATTGAGCCTATCTAAAGTCAATTACCAAGGATACTATGATTCAAGATGGAGCTTTGTATAAGAATGCCAAGTCTAAGTGGTTGCCCTTCCTACATCCCAACTCCAGGTTTCACGCTGTAATGGAAGGTCATGAACAAGTCGGTCATAGCAGCTTGAAGAAGGCTCAAGAATGGTTGAAGACTCGATACTATTGAAACAACATGACTGAGTTCATTTGAGAGACACTTGACTCATGTCTTACTTGCAAACGTCATGGAACTACCACCCTACTTATCAACATCAAGTCATTTCCCCAACTAAGGCGTTTGAAGTAGTCAACATTGATGTTGTAGGGCCTTTTCCTCGAGGAGTGCATAGCCATCAGTATATCATTATGGCCATTGACCATTTGACCAAATGGGTTGAGGCCATGTCAATTGCTACCCCTTCGGCTAAGACTATAGCCTTGTTCCTATATTATCATATTATTTCCCAACATGGATGTCCAAAGGTCCTTATGTCAGATAATGGGACTATTTCACCTCGCAGCTTATACAGGAGTTATCAAAATTATTTAACACTACTCAGCGATTTGTTGTCCAATATAATCCATCCACAAATGGGGCCATTGAACGAGTTAATGGAACCTTGGTCTTGATTTTAAGGAAAATGGCCTTGACTGATATGACTCAGTGTGATTTTTATTTACCTAGTGCCTTGTTTGCCTATTGGATAAGCTATCACAGCATTATCAAGATGTCCCCATTTAAGTGTATATATGGGAGGGATCCTTCAGTCCCTTCTAGTGTTCAGACTATCCCTGAAGAAAGCATCCCAGAAAAATCTGATTTAGTTATGAGAAATTTGGCTGATGAGATTATCCGCCTCCAGGCTCAAGCAATGAATTCAATTGAAACCATCACTCGAAGAGAGACTCTACAAAGCAATCAACATAAACCAGTCTTACCTGAATATCAGATTGGAGATTATGTTATGTATTATCATTCTCGGCCAGGTGGACGGACTGAAAAGCTGGGAACTAATTGTTCTGGTCCTTATAGAGTTATATTTCAAAAAGGATTAGAATATTTGATTGTTCATACTGGTACTGGTATTGTGGTAAATTGTATTTAACCTAGGTTTTTAAGAGGATTATCCTCCACCGCGATCAAATCTTCAGGGGGAAGTGTCAGGATTTCACCAAATTTGCATATCTCCAAAAAATCCCCTTCTTCGAATCCCCTGACATCATTAGAAGGAGCAAGCAATCTATTGCAATCTATCAAAGTTAATGATCAATTGGATCCCAATCAACTGAAAGAAGATTTAGTCACGCAGAGATTAATTCACTCTGATAAATTACAAACCATAAAAAAGCCTGTAAATATTTCCTCTTTTCGAAAATAAAAATCAGGTTGAGTTTAACCTGTATTTTCTTATTTAAATCATTGCATTTTTGGAGAATCTGCCAAGTGTAACTTTGAGATACAACCTGCCCCATTGGAAGTGTAATTCAAAACTTCTAGAAGCATGCAAAATTGTCCTAGGATCATCAGGATTTGAGTTTGATCATACTGCTGACGAAATACACCTTCTGTAAAATTCTTGCCCTGATTGAAGTAAATAATGTACCCCTAATTAGGATGTTGGCGGGCCTCTCCCTCAATAGCACTAGGTACTCCCTTTCAGGTGGTCCATGCAAGTGCTATCATGCTGATTATGCAGATTGACATACAAATTTCGCCCTAGGGTGGAAGATTAATTATGTTTTTTCATTTATATGATGGTCCATGAGATTTTCAGATGTTAACTTTGGGTCAGTCCCAAAAAATATAGTATACAAGTTATTTTATTTAACTGAGGTAAGCTGACCAAGGGACAGACATTACAGAATATATGTAAAACTAAGGAAATAACTGACAAATATAAAATTGGGCACTCCAGGGTACTCGAGTTACCCCTGTTGCCAGCGGGACTGCCTGGTATGGGGGTTGGTGCACTACTCTGAGGGGGTTTCCCCTGCTATGGAGCAGGTGTGAAGGAAAGGGTCTGTGTGGAGGACCAGAGTGGGAACCATGATTCTATGAGCACTTTTTGCCTTGGTCTCATATATCCTTAGAGCCAGGCTTGGAAGTGCTCCAGTAAGTGGACATGGAATCTATTAATAACCCCATGGATGGTTGGGACCGTGCCCTTGAACGCATCTAATGCAATTGTGTGGATTGTCCACATTGTAATGGGTATTATTAGGGAGCAGAGGGTAGATGGGATTGGTGACTCGATCTGGAGCATGAGATGCTCTTTGATATCGAGAATTCCTGTTCGTTTTGAATCTTGAGCAGGCGTGCGACTTCCTGCCATATAGCTTTAGTTGGGGGCATGTTTCTAGGCGGTGATGCAGGGATCCCTCCCCTCCACATACTGCACATGTTTTGTGGAGGGAGTTGGAATGGTCCGCCATCCTATAGGTCCTTCTCAGACAGCGCCAGGCGTTTGCTCTTATCCTCAGCTGTAGGAGTGGGTGGTGAGTCATTTTCCACATTGCCTTCTGTGTGGTTAAATCATAGGGAATGTCCAACATATCTAGGTATTCTATCCTAGCTATGCTTGGGGTTTTTGCGAGCATATCTCTCTGGGGTGGTTTTCTGGGTTTCTTAATTTGAATTGGGGGCTGGGTTATCCCCTTCCCTGTATAGTACCCATGTTCTCTATGGTCCATCCCATACAGCGGATAGTTTGGAGGATATGTTTGAAATGAGGGGAGGTTCCATGCGGACCCATTGAAGTAGGGTGCTTGTCAAGGTATGAAAGTAGTCTGGGCGGAATATGTGGGTTGGTTAATATGAGCGCCTGTGCAAAGTTAGTCCTTGCTGCTCTGGACCAATGTTGTTGCGGGAGGTCTGGAGCAAGGATTTCCTTTATTCAAGTACCTAGGATGTGATTGGCGTGGCTCTCAAAATCTATTAGTCCAATGATTCCGCTTGAGCGTGGGCCAAATTGTGTTTCCATCCGTATAGGAGGGCGAGAGCCAGGCCACAGCCAGCCCTGGATAAGCGCGTGGAATGAGGTTATAAAGGCAGGTGAGAAGGCGATCGCGTGGGCCTGGTACCACAGTATTGGGAGGATGAGCGAGTTAGCAACTGTAACTCGTCCTATTAATCCTGGGGTTCTTCCCTTGAGGGAGGCGACGCGTTTGGATACCCGTTGTAACAGGTTACTTTCCATTGTCTCATTAGCATATCCCCCTGATTCTAGCCAGATTCCAAGGTGTCAGACAGGAGTGGTAGTGGGAGGTGTTGCAAAGGGTAAAATGATTGGGTTTTTTCTTCATGTGTTGGTATGAGGTTCTGATGTTGTGGCCCAATTGTTTGTGTATTTGCCTAAGAGGATGATTTCTGTCTTTCTTTTGTTGAGCGATGCATTGCTCACCTTGAAGTATTCCTCTAGAGTGCGTTCCAGCTGTCAGGCATCTTCATTGTTTGCTATACCTGCTACGAAGTCATCCACAAAGGCCAGCATCTTGACTGTTGGTTGTCCTTGTGCAGTTATCCCCATGAGACCTGAGTCAGTTACTCGGAGGAGTGGGTCAAAGCTAAAATTGTATAGCAGTGGGCTGAGGGGATGCCCTTGTTTGAGCCCTCTGTGTGGTCTAATTTTGTTTGTTAGTAATCCAGGGCCGCATACAGCCATGGTTGCAGATTCTGTTAGGAGCATCGCCCATTTTATGAATTTTGGTGGGAGTTTGAAGGCATGTAGACATTCTTTTGGGTATGGCCAGCTAACTCGGTCATACGCCTTTTCCTGATCCAAGAAGACCAGGTCATCAGTTGCTTTGGATTGGCAAATGTTTGCAACAGGATGAATGTTGTTCCAGATTGAACGCCCTGGTATAAACCCAAACTGGTTGGGTGATAGGACGTCAGATGCAATTGCGCCTAATCTAGCAGCTAAAATTTTTGTTGGAATTTTTGTGTCAGTGTTGGAGAGTACAATTGGGCGCCAGTTGGCCAGGTCCAACTTGTCACCCTTTTTATACAAGGTTATAACGTAGGATTCATGGCCTCCTGGTAATAGGCGTGTTTCCAACAAGCTCTGGTTCATAGACGCCAATAGGAGGGGGGCGATTTGTTGAAAATATTTTTTGTAAAATTCGTAGGGTATCCCATCTGGCCCTGGGCATTTCCTACGTGGTGCACCGCGAATTGTCTCCCAAAGCTCCTCCCGTGTAATAAGGGATAGTATATTGTAATTTGGTGGTGTACTTTGTATCCTGGCAGTTTGTATAAAATCTTTAATTTTTTGTGAATCTGTTGGCGTTTCACGATATAATTTGGTGTAATAGCGGTGTACTTCCGCCTTGACCTCCTCAGGGTTGGTTGCCACGGTGCCATTGGTCTTGCGGACCTGTGTGCACGTGGGCTGGTTTCTGCAGGAGTGGAATTGGCGGAAAAAGTATGTCAAACAGGTTTCGCCTTCCTTTATGAACTTACCTTTGTTTGATACTTTGATTCTGTGTTGGTGTTTGAAGATGAGATTGTTAAGTCAGGCAGAAATTTCTGCACATTTGCGTCCCCAGTTGAGGCTATAGCCAGATCTCAGAGTATTTATTTCCAAGTGGTCTAGTTCTGCCAAGGTACGCTTGATTGTGGCTGTGTCTGCGGTGTACTTACGTGATGCAATATGTCAGGTTTTGTTGAAATTTCCTTTTTGAAAATTTCCCATGTTCCAATGGGACCTGAAGTGAATGGGGCTGTGAATTCTGGGTTTGTAGCCTTGTTTTCAACCCAGTCGGATATCTCAGGCAATTTTATATCATCCAGGTGAAGCTTTCTCCAAGGTGACACCTGTGTGTGGGATTAGGTTGGCGCTAACTGCACCGTAACTAATTGGTGGTCAGAAAAATTGATCTTTTTTGTTATAAATTTGGAGATTCTTGAGCGGTGGGATTGTGGGACGAGGATGTGGTCAATGAAACTCATCGATATGAGCACTCCCTCACATATGTTGGGCTGCATCATGTGGGGAAGGAGTGGTGAACTGGGGGGAAGAGCATCCTGTAAGCCAAAAGATGCCTTCATTGTGCGGAATTCAATGTGTCCAGGTGGGTATCCCCTAGGATTAGGACATTGATCCATATTGGGGTTATCCCAGCCTTTGAAATCGCCTAACATAATGGTATCTGGTGGGAGGGTGAGAGTAGGAATGTTTTCAAAAAATTATTTTCTCTTGGTTGCAGTGCACGGTGCATAGATACATGCTATCAAAATTATTTCCTCTTGGCATGTGATTGTTGCTACCAGGACTTGACCATGCAAGTGTGATAAAAAATTTGTAATTTTAAATTTTTTGTTGTTTTGGATGATCACCCCACAGTGAGACGTCCATACTGATTATGATGGTGCGACCCTGGTTGACCAGGATCCTTCTTCCCCTTGTAGACTTGGATTTCTTGGATGGCCAAGATGTCTACAAGAGGTTTTCGCAGGAATTCCAGCTTTTTGGCTTGGTACATATGAGCCCTGGCTCCCACGATGTTTAGCATCCCTATTGACACTGAGGTGCCCGCAGCACCTCAGGAGCAGTTGGGAGTGCCCTCTGGCCCTATCCCACCGCGGTCATTTTGGCCATGCTCCGCGTCTGTACTCCAACTCTTTCACTGCCATTGTTGGTTCCATTGATATGACCAATGATTCAATAAATTTGCGGTTTTTTGCATTTGTATCAACTTTTCCCGCACAGGTCTCATGTTAATTTTATGCGGATTGTTGGTTGGATTTTATATTTTTGAGGTTTGACTTTGGTGAATTGTGCACCGCTTTTTCACCCAAATTGCGGTTGCATTGTTTCTCATTATGTGCATGACTGATGTCGCTTTGTGACTCAGTCAGATTACTGTGAAAATTTTCGACCTGGGCATATTATTCTGATTGGTTGGTTTGGTGAATATCCAAAATATCCTCCCAAATTTGACCAGTGTTAATGGTGGACTCCGCGTGTGCCGCCGCTTAGGCTGCTGCTCGCTTGTGGGCTTTTTGTGCCAATTTACGTTGTTTGCTTGTAACTGGGTCCACGATGGAGTATAGTCCATCTTCACCCCAGCGGAATGGGTGGTGACCGTCAGTCATTTTGGCGAAGTTTTCAGTATCTTCATCCATTGCTTCCTCACAATAGTCATTTTCCATTAAGCCCTCTTTCACAGGGCATGCGTGTTCCTTGTGGCCCAGTGAGCCACAGTGGTTGCAAATGGGTGGTGCGCGTTCCAGTGTAACTTGGAATGCGGCTGACTGGACCCCATCTTTGAAGTGAAATTCTGCTGTGCGGGGAATTCTGGATAAGTCCTCTTCCACTTCTGGGAAGGGATTGATTACAGCGATAGCTTTGCCTGTGCACAGGTTGGGCATCAGGTGAAATCGCTGTAATTCGAGTTGCTGAATTTCTCTGTAAGCCATGAGACCTTTGCGGAGCTCCTCCTCAATTACCTTACAAGGAAGGTTGGTGGGGAGCGAGTCAAAAGAAATGAACAAAGTTTTCACTTTGTTCCATCGGGTGCATGCGGTGCACACAATTTTTTGCCCTTGAGGAGGGCAATTTCCACACAGACTTTTGCTGTGGCATCAGCTTCATCAGCTGTTTTGAAACCCATATTGATTCAGCCATGGCCCATGTTGTTGGTGGCTACATACACCGCGTGAGGGAAAAGTGAGGGCTGTGCCTCACATGTTTTCTCCCACAGGGTTGGTGACTCATCCCCAAGGAAGAATCTGATCCCATGTTCCACCTTTGATAAGGGTTAGTTGAACTGAATGTACATATATTCGCGTGCTTTACAGTGAATACCATAAACCCAGATGGTGTCTGAGTTTGTGATTTCTTTGCAGATTGGATTTCTGGTCCCCCTACAGGGCGTTTCTTGCCCTTAGTTGCACCGTTAAGCGCACCACTCGCTGCAACGCTCGCCCATGTTGTATTATTTTTATTGATAAAGTCGCCCATCTTTCCTGTGTGTGATTATCCAAATTTGCTGTTCGAATCAAATTGTAGTAACTAAAGTGATTGTTATGAGAAAGAAAAGCTTTATTGTATACAAGTTAGTTGATTGTGTTCCAAATAATTGGTACTAATTGCTGAGATTTGATGCATAGGAAATTGGCCATAATATGCAAGCATGTTTAGCCTGAGTGCTCTGATAAAACACTTTATTGAATTACCATTGAGATATTCAGCCCAAATTATATGTAATTGCAATAGGCTTTTGAGGTGAGAGTATAGATGTTAGCTCAAGAGTTGAAGGGATAATCGGCCCAATCTGATGGTTGTTGAAGGTTTATTTTTGAGTCAAACACCAGAATATGACACTGCCCAATTTTTTCATTGCATATTGGCGCAAACCCAACCGTTACATTTTATTCCCCTTTCACAAACTCATACTTATAATTGAAATTGCGTAGATCCCTGTATGTGTGGACTTGTAGGTGGGCAAGAATCTGTAGCTTTGTATATTACATTAGGGACTGGTGCTCAGTGCACACTATAGTCTCATGCGGGGCCCATATAGGAGGTAGCACCTGTGAATAAGTGACCAAGACACAGAAGCCAGTTCCTGGTTGTAAATTACCCATGGCCTTCTCAAATGCAAGAACTTACTGGAAATTAAGCAACCAGACGCTCTATCATATCATACTCTTAGAGGAGCAAAGTCCACACAGCGACTCACAATGCATCATAAGATATAATAAGGGGCTTAGACATAGTCCTTTGACTGAGGGATGACGTGGTAATCCAAGCTTCTTTGATAGATATAAGCGACTGGTGATGTTCAGGCATCCATTTAAAAGGGTTATTCTTTCCAATAATATTATGGATGGGTTGCACAAGTTGAGTAAGTGCGGTGGGAAAACTTTTTGAGTTTGATCATTGTCAAAAGTAAATCTTTAAGTTGTAATTTGGGTTGTTGGTGTTGGAATGAACTGGATGGCTCCTAACTTACATTGAGGAACCACATAATCGTCCTATAAAACTAAATTCATAAGTAGGTCACCACCTCACAAAAGAATTAGCGTTTAGAGAGCTTCACAAAGTGCCCAACCTGTGGATAGAAGCCATTATTTCCTCCAGATATTTGGCTTGTTGCTCATGAGTGGGCGAATATTTTAAGCGTCATCAATATAGGTAATCGCACAAGAGAAGTGGAGATTGCCAAGGAAATTATTAATGAGATGCTGAATGGCTGCCAATGCATTGTTCTACCCAAATTTTAAGGATCTAAAATAAACTAATTTTCATTTTATGCATTTTCTGTGAGCCATTCCAGGCCCTTCCTGACTTTTACTTTATTGAATGTATGTACATAATCAAGCTTAGAGAAAACCACTATCTTGGTATTGCCTGGGTGATAGATTGTTCCCAGTGAGAGTTATAGTGGTCTATAACTGTCACAATTATAAAATTTCCATAATCAGTGCATGGCCGCAGTATTTCATCTTTCATATGCGCTAAAGCAATGGGAAAAGAAGAGGAGTAGGACTACTTAAGTTTCTAGCACTTTGCCAACATGTCACCCAACCATTGTAAGTCTCAGGGAACATCCTTTGGCTCTCGATTACTCCATCTTCCCATTCCCAAATAAGAAGATACCAAAGAGGATGGCGGTACCCCTCATCACTCAGGGCGACCTCGCTCACATAGTAGATGAGTGATGGGTAAGAGCTCGTTCACTTCAGATCCCACCCCCAATACCCTTACTTACCTCAGCAGAACTGTTGTAGGGAAATAGAGAAATCTGTGCCAAGTTTATCAATTTGAAATTGGTCAGATTTAATTCAGCTGGCAATCTGGCTGATACGCAAAATTTGAATGGCTGTAAAAGCACGAAGGATGAGATATCAGCTGGATTGTCTGATGGTTCCAATTCAATCTCCAGACCAGTTGAACAAATATCGGGTGCTATTAACATAAGTTCAAAGCCCATGGATAGTAATTTGGGTACTGCGTCTGATATGCCGCTCTTGACTGAACAAACATATAAATGACTGAGTGCAGGCAGATTGTCCATCCCAAACCCGTTCCCAACCAAATGGACCTGTCCCTATAAGGGATGGCCTTGGGGGATTCCTGTCGCCCATTGGGCCAAACGCCATCATGCTAATCATTGGAAATGTAGTTGAGCCCTGGTTCAGACGTTTGAGGTTGAACTGACAGAGACTCAGCCCACTGCCAAATTTTTTGATGTCAGTTCTCAAAGAATAAGCCCCCCATTCCCAAACAATGCGCCAGTCAGGTCAAATTTGTTGGGCCCCAACCCCACCCTGTCACTACCCAATTGACCACTATTTAATAAGTTGCATGGCACTGAGAAAATTGTTGGTCAATTTTCTTACTTTCCTTTCCCAATATATTTTACCAAAAATAAATTTTTGTTTGTTTATTTTCCCTCTTGACCGCATCCCAGATGGCATTTCCCTGGTGGTCCGTCGCCCTGCACTCTGGGTGGTCTTTACCAATTCTTTTGGTTACCATGGCTCCCTCTATCGCCAATTGGGCCCAGCGAGTCCAGTACTTTTGGTCCTACAACCCCGCTCTTGTTTATTTCCAATATCAATACATGGGGATCTTATGGCCCTATGTACAACAATGGAAAGAGAGAATCAATCTCCATATTGCCCCCAATGAGTTGGCTGCTCAAGCCAAGAATCTCGTCAAGACTATCCCAGCAATCCCACCACATGCAGTGGGAACTGCTGAGTTGGGGATGGGTTCAGTGTGGTTCGCCATTGGGATACTCCTTACCCTGCTGCTACGCCACCACTTCGTTGCATCACACTTCCTGGCTCCATATCAAGTCACACGGTTGGCAATGCCCTGGCATCTGGCTTGCTTTTTGGGTGCTCACGCATCCTGACTGGCAGGCTGGTCTTAACTTCTTCTGCCATTTCCATGACAGCCATACATACAAAGCTTTATTCTCCTCTTATGTCAGAGGGTATAGTAAAAGATTATTCTGACAAGGTAATATTAACCAAAACGTAAGGTCATACTTTAATTGGGGTGAGAGATAGTAATTAGGCTCATATTATATACTTATTTGTATGGGCAAGAAAAGATGTGAAGTCAGGCAAATATCCATGGTGAGAGGTTTGGGAGGTAAGAGTGAACATCAAGAAATCTCAGATGGCAGGGTATCGTTGTTTGGGAAAGCCCAAATGAGCTCATTATTGTGAAGGAGAAGGAATAAGTTCCTAACTTGATATTCACTTTTTGACGACGTTTAACCTACCCTAAGATCACAGGATATAGAAAATCAGAAACGGCTTAAAAATAATCTCAGAAGCTAAATTTATGTACAAAGAATTTTAACTTCTGTTGCTATCAGATAACTGACGTGCAAAGAAAGTTGCTCTTTTCAATAGGGGTAATCAGTCACCCATAAGAGCAACCCGAGCTACAAGGAACCACCGTTCTTATGAGACTAAAAAAGGAACACTAGGAGAGAGAGATAAATTTATTGACAAATAAACATGTGCTTAGCACCAATGGCTAAGCTGATGATTGGTACCATAGTGGTCCAGAAATGTAACCAGTTGCCACTCACCTTTTGTGGGTGAGAGGTAGGCATATAGTGAGCATGATTTTTAACTTATTTTTTGTTTGAACGCTGAGTTATTTCTTAAGAGCTCACGGTTTTGGGATTCCTCACAATTACATGCCCTTTTTCCGTCTCTTGCTGTTTACCACTCATTTGGGATATGCACCATTTCATCTTCCGCCTGATTATACTTAACAAAACTGTAAGCATTGTTCTCAAAAGTACTAACATTTGTACTATTACTGAAAATCGTATCTTTGTTCTGGTAGTTTAGGGTAATTGAGCAGCCTCCTGTGTCTATTGCGTGACCACACATGAGTCAGCAAGGATAGTAACTACTAGGGATACCACTATCAATATCACTGCCATACTTAAAATAATGCCTGTCATTGGCCTTAGAGGAGGATTTTCACCGTTGAAGTTTATAATTTAATTTACTAAATAAGAACAAGTTTTTTGTTTTGAGACATCTATGTTAATAAAATTAGAATAGAAACAAATAGATCAATAATATTCCTAATGGGGGTCACTGAATCTTATACTATGTGGTAAATGCAGATGCACGGGGTCATGGATTTTTAGGGCTTGGAAACACACTGGCATTATTCTTGATTAGGTTAATTTACAGGCCGATTATCTGTTTAGAGTTACTTTTATCCGCGTTATTTCTTTTTTATCATAACCTGTTAATTCTATCTCCCATATTCAGATCTACCCTCCTTAGAAACTCTTGGTTCTAGTAAGTTTCTTTTGTAAAAACTTTTATATTTGGCTTATCCCACGTGTCACATGTGCTCTAATGGTAAGGATACCTCTTAGAGCCTTACACATATTGGGGTTTGCAACAGTGCCCTAAGTACTATATGCACTTCTAGAATCACAGCAAAATTGTTTGATTATATGCACTAATTGATCTGAAGTTTCATGAACAATATTGACTTTGGGTCTGGTAGGGAACTTTAAGGTGGGAGACTATACAGGGATTGGCGGCTGCTAACCTTTTCTTATCTAGGGTATGCCCTAGATCATGAAATTGGGTGAGGTGGAAAAGCCTCAGATTTAGAACCCTTTTTGTACTGAAAGAATGCAAAGTTTGTCCAGTTTATTTACTGGCACCTAAAGTCTTACTGTTTTGTGTGAACGTCATAGGCTGAGAGGATGCGCCAAGTATAAGAGGGGCTACAAAAGTGTCCAGGTCTAATGCTTGTGAAATTATTAGGTAAAGTTTCCCACTGCTCCTGTGTCCAGGAGTGTATGCACAATGAACTTTTGTATCCCTGGACAGAGGATAATAAAAAGTAATTTAATCGTGATTATTATAGCTGGAAGCTGAGAGTAAAAAGGGACAGGAAGCGTAAACAAAAGTGAGAAGTAGCCTTTTGTTAACTGACAAGCCATGCTTGTTTCTTTAAAAACATTAACTTGTTCTATCTGATTAGATGTCTAGGTGGGATTAAGGCAACCCCAGTGCTTCTCAATAAGAGAATAGGGTTTATTATTGAAAATAGATCATGATCTTAACAGCTAGGCAGGTGAGCGCCTCACTTACACCAGAAAGATGTATGGATAGCTAAAAAATTGTGTTAATTGCTTATGCCATGGTTTAAGCTTATTAAATGAAGACTGGCCATATAAGTTTGGTGTAATAAGCCCAATAAATGGCCCAGCGTGCCAAAGGATCAGATGAGCTAGTTACTTTTTAGGTGGGTTTCTAAAAGGTAAATTGAGTAGTAAATTTGTCTAATATCATACTAAAGGCTCCATAACAAGCCAGAAGCTTTTAATTGGGGCAACCGCTGGCCTTGCTGGTGCAATCCTATGGTTAGGAGAGGCAGGGAGATCGACGACCCCTCCAAGATCTACAGCTTTCAATTATTATACAGAATGTTTAATGGAGTCTAGAAACAATGTACTGAAAGATCGTGTTTAATGAATGGTGGATTGACAGGGTATCTTAAATTCATGGCATTCACAGCGTGCTTGGTGGATTGGCAGACAGGTTCAGGAAATCCAAGGCATTAACTTTGCATATCACAAAGAACTACTAGACAGCCGATTTTTATCCCACTCCATACACTTATCTCCTTTTTGGTAATTTCAGCGTGCATTGTAGATACCAATAATACAGGGAAACAAAGGGTAGAGGGTGGACTTCATGGTAACAACTCAAAACATGATTGCTTTATTTGAAGCAAGGGGAAACTGAAGAAATAAACCGGAAAACTACCCTAAGGAGGTTAGTTGCCTGTATCATGGGGGGTGGAGAAATAGGAAGAGCTTGAAAATTGGCATATGGCTAAGCCTTTGAAAAGAGCCCCAACTGTCCAGGTTGGGCTTATCATAGTGGTTAGGGAGAGACTTCTTAGAGCTCAGATATAGCTATGAAATCTATAGCACAAACTCCCAGATCATAGAAATCTAGGGGTATACTTTAATCTTAAATAACTATGTCCGGATGGATAAGCTACTATCAGTTCTGCAAGAATACATTCTATCTAGAGAATTTCTCAAATGAACATCAGAAGTAACTAATGCAATCTGCTAGTTTGATTTGCGCTCTGGACTACAATATCTACAATCTAAATTATCAGATGAATTATGGCTTATAATGGGGTTTGGGAGAAGATTGGGAGATTTCTTAGTTCTGCCAGTGACCTGGCCATCCTTGGGGTGAGCCTTAGGGTTCTGACAGAGGTTTTAGGTAGAACCACCTCTCTGCATACCCTCTAATCATTTTCACCATTAGGAGATAAAATAGGAAGCTGAGAAAGAGGTTCGTTGGTGGCCAGAAGAGTAATTCATCGCTCATTTACCATATGAGCTAGGTCACTGATCAAAGAATCAGGCTCTATTGTGGGCTTAAGCCTCTTATTGCTCCTGTGATGAAAATGTTCCATATACAGCTTGATAGGTCGATCACAAGGACATACAGAGTCTCTAAATTATAGGGAGATCCTTAAAATCCTATGATCCATAAATTCACTTTATACTATGGCCTTATTATATGGGTCTTGTAAATTAGATGAGGCCAATATTATATAATTTTATAATTAGAGAATCCCTTAATGGTATTGTTGAGAAATCTATATGACTGGACATTAAGCCAAAATAACCACCAGCAGATCATTGGCTAACCATCATGATTAGGACTATATGAGTATTATCAAGTATCCCAAGTTGATGATGAGAGAAGTTGACCTCAGCGGATAGGAGGAATTTCGCCAAAGATATAATGATAAGCTGATTAGGAGATGTTGATGCATGATGAATAATTAGTAAATCGCCTCAAACTAGCTGATTGTGAGTCTAGTGAATGTAGACTCTGATGGACCAATGAGAATATGGCAGAATGTATAGTTTAAGTAAAAGGGTTATTATTGACTGAAGTTGCAAAAAATATATGGGAGATGAGAAGGTTGAAAGTGGGAGGATTTTTAATAGGATTAAGTGAGCGGATCATAAGGAATCTGCTGTTTTATATTAAATAAATAAAAGAAGCGTGGCTGAAGCAATTGCTTCATATTATATTATAATCTTTACATCTGTCTTGAGGGCTGACAATCTCAATAATTTCCACCCGTTGCTCAGTGGGCTTGACCCTGCGTAAAAACCTTATGGAATATCTCACCAATTCTGCTAGATTTATAGCAGGTATAAAGGGCATCAGAATTTTAGTAATTTGGGTGCTAAAAACTGTGTGGCCTTTGGGATTGCAATTATCCCTGATAAGGAAAATTCGATGATCAAGAACATCTATTAATGTCACATTACTCCCTAAAAAAATAAAACAATCCTAGCTTTGATCTGGGTAATGATGGCAATCTTTAGATGTATGTCATGTTTATTATCAACAAGGAAATCCTTTATCTAGCCAGATTTTTGCGTTATCATCTATTAACTTACTGTCCACAATATCATTATCCTCATAATCAAGAGCTTTAGAAAATACATGTTGGAGAGTATGGAGTTTTCTGGAAGAGAGCTCTTAAACAAATTTTTGTTAGAATATGTGGATGATGGGCTCTATTTTAATTCCTCTAGTAGATAGTTCAGATGCAGTTGGGTTACCTTGATTAACCACTTTTGTAATGACCAAACCATGCTGGATAAATTTTATTTGTGTGGTGCATTAGTATAGTAGTTTTACTTTTATTTCTCGTTGCATCACTAATTGCAACTGATTTGATTCAATACTAGGTATATTTGATAATCTCTTTGAAGAGATTAATGTGCACTCAATTTTGGGTAGAGGTTGGGCTAGTATTGTAAAGGGCACAGGAACGGTCTTTACACCATCCAAAGGTAGAAAACGCCCCAGCAACACCGGTGGACAGGACAAAACTAATAAAGTGGCGGTGAGTATCTTGCCAGAGATTTTAGTTTGGCAAACCAAATGCAACCAATACATCAAAACTTCACAATCTCAGCCCCTGTCATCAGTGGAACATGGACTTCGAGTTTTTTAGGATAATAATTTGATGGCACTATGGGAAAAGTTCTGTGGTGATGTAACACAAACACTTGCCATCTGTCATGTATGTAGCACCTCATTCTATGACCTAAGGTTGGCTAGGCCTTGGGTTTGAAACCGTGCAAGCAGAAGACAAAGCTGCACAGGTGCATGTGGTGGTTGATCTCCCAGAAGGTCAACAGGTGGTCAAAATGAAGTGCACTCAATGGACCAAATCTTTGTTACTTTAAACTTTCAACCTACAACATTGAGATGTACAGTATTTAAGAGTTACCTCTCAGATGTATTAAAAAGTTATGGGTAATTACACTCTTTTGAAATGCAGAATTTCATGCTTATGCTGGAGCTTAGCGTGGGCAAAGCAATTGCAGTGATCACCCCATCTGCAGTCATCGCAGAAGACTTGACCCAAGTTTTACACACCACAGTGCTATTATTGATGGGCAAAAATCCATCTCATTCCACATTACGGTAGATAGTGCACTCCTATCTGCACCTTTTGTCATGTTTTTGGTCATAAGGCACACACCTGCCCCTTCTAAGAGGGCATCACTCAGAGTGAAATCTTCCCAGATGCAATGAGAAGCACCAACTCCAATTATGAAACATTCATTGACACCAACGCCACATTCCCTTGGGGTGCGCAGGGATGTTATATTCAGGTGAAACTGTGTCCCTGCAAGAATGCAAAAAGCCAAACAGGCCTAAAGAGCAGTGGCCAAGGCAGCAGCTATGGCTGCATCCGTGATCCCACCTGCCCAGGCCCAGGATGACATCAAGTCATTTGCAGCTTAAGCAGCTTGAGAATCTGCTCACCACTCAGATTGGGCCAACCAACCTGCAGCCTAGATGGAAGAGTCAATTTTATCCAAGAAAAATTACTAAGCACTGATCAAAACCAATTCTATTGGCCACTTCCCTCCCAAGTTTTTGTCAACCTCTGATGATGCACCGCAGGAGCGCAGCTACTTGATAATTTGAAAAAATCAGCAAAACCTAAATCCATCAGTAAAGCCACAGTGAAGGATGCCATCAAGCCCACATATAAAGTTCACAATACGCAGTCTTCAGCTACTAGTGCTGCTGAGAAAGTGGCAAAGGAATGCCAAGGGGGCCCTTTCTATAGCACCTCAGGTGAAATGGGGGGGGCCTTCACAATAGAGACTTTGAACATCGCTGGACAAAAGGCCTCACCGTCCAAGGCTAGGAAACTGAGTTTTTATAAATTATTTACCTGTGGACATCCTAGCCATTTAGGAAACCCACTGTCCTCACTGTGCCAAGAAAACATGGGCAACCATGATCCTCCTCTCCCTTTCTTTTTGGTCACCTCACTGTGGGTTGCTTATATGTGCAACCTATAATTTTAAACTTATTTCTAAAAATTCATACCTCAATGGGCGTGTGCTTGTAGTGTCCTTTTCATGGGATGATAAAGTGCACACTATCATCAATATTTATGCCCCAACCTTTGCATGAGCTCACTGTGAATTCCTCTTGTCTGTTGCTTCCCTACCACTTCTTCCTGATCTTTTTGTGGTGGGTGACCTGAATTGTTGGTCCAACCCAGCCACTGACTGCTGAACATAAATGCTTACACCCCCCTGCAGGGGCATGGTGAACTTCGCGTTCTAAAAGCTCTTTGAGGCTGTTTGATACCCTCCCCAAAAATGCACCGCTTCTCCCCAAATTATCGCATCCCCATATGCACAATGGTCAGCTTAGGTCTATGTCCGCATTGACCTTATTCTTGCCCGTTGAACTTTTGGTCCCAGATTGCAAACTTTATGACAACAAAAATCGATTTATCTGACCACAGGTTGATGTTAATTCCCTTTTATTTGTCAAGCCTAGTGGCACAGGCGCCAAAGTGGTGCAAACTTCGTCTGAGATTAGATCACATCACCCAGCTTTTCCTCATGGATGGACACCAAAACTTTGGCACTGGAGTTTGCCTCACCATTCTGGGTAGACCCACTTTCTACCTGGTCAACCTTCAAAGCAAACACCATCCATCAGGCATGCTACCTCTCATTGCATCACTCACGGGCTGCCTCAGCGGTCATTATGCACATGCTTGCATAAGTGGACCACCTGAAGTCTAATGTCCCTGCTGCATGATACAGCCTGAATTGGGGTCATAAGTGGGTAGAAGTGTGTACTCGTCTTAATGCTCTGGAAAGACAACACAAACATTGAATTTGTGTTCAGCTCAAGGAATATAAAATAATGGTGGGCAACACATGCTCTGCCTGCTTTTCCTGAAAATTCTTTGTGCCACAACATAGCTTGGCCTGCACATGGGTGAGGCGGCCGGACCACTCCGTCATATAAACTCCAACCAAAGTTGCAGATGAAGTTCAAAACTAATATTCCAAATTGTATCAATCCAATCCAGTCAAACCAGCCATAATTGATGAGCTTCTTGATGGTGCACATATCCGCATTATTTCTTGTTACTTGTAGTTGATGAATTTAATTACTCAGGACAAACTCTGGTATGCCGTTTGTGATGCACCGCACAGTAAGAGCCCATGTCCAGATGGGATTCACTATGAGTTTTACAAGAAATTTTTTACAATTATTATTCCCCCTAATGATAGCCTCAATGAACTAATGTCTCTTAAAGACACGTCTCCTCCCAGGGGGACAAGAGGCTTATATGGTAACGTTGTTCAAGAAGGGGGATAAGCTATAATTGGCAAACTGGCATACCCAACTCACTTACTAACACCAATACTAAAATATTAACCAAAATAATGGCTAACCACTCAGGGTTCATTGTCTCTTAGGTAATATCCTCAGAGCAATTTGGCTTTATTCCCAAAAGGTCAATTTGGGAAAAATACACACTGTGGATAATGTATGCCAATCCACAGCTACTGGGGCTCTTGTGTTTTTAGACCAAAAAAAGTGTATGACAGGGTCAACTGGGAATACCTCAGGGCCTGCCTTCACCAGCTACACCTCACCCAACAGTTCATAAGTTGGGCAATGATTTTTACTGAATCAGCTAAAATGGCACTACAAGGACCAGGTTTCCTCACCGATGTGGTTAATCCTCAGAGGGGCCTTTGCCAAGGGGACCCTCTTAGCCCACTCTTGTATAACTTCAGCCTTGACCCACTTCTTCAAAATGTAAATGCATGCCTTACTAGTGTACAAGTGCAAGATCAAGCACCAGTTAAAATGTTTGCATTTGAGGTGATTGTGCGGTTGGGGTGTCCAGCAACCATGACGCACGCAAATTGGAGTCCACAATTTAGGGATACTCCAGGGCTAGCAATGCAGCCCTCAATGCATCCAAAGCCAAAATCATCCTCCTTGGTAGATACCAAACACACTGGTTTCAGTGCCCCTCAATCAGAGAGACCCAGTAGTTTAGTCTCCTATCAGATTACCCAAGTGACCACCCCAAAACACTCATCTTGAGCTACATTTTGTGCCAGCTCCACTGAGGGCCCAGTGCACCACATGGGAGTATGGATGGAGGCGGCTGGATATGCCTATTTGATAATGGAACACCGCATACTAGCTAATGTAACAAAGCATCTTGCATCATTAATGGATTAATAAACCAGCTTACAGGTAGAGTAGTTCTTGCCCACACTATTCTTCTGTCAAAAGTATGGTTCGAAGCCCATGCTATTGCTTTTTTCCCATCCTTTTTTGCTTCATTATATGCCCTCTTACAAGGGTGGCTTTGGCTAGGTTGATCTCCCGCTGCGCAATTGGAAGTCCTCTATGGTACACTCAAAAGCGGGGGAATGGGCCTACTTAACTACGTGGACTAGGCATCCAGGATTCTGGGTACATGGATTGCTTCAGTAACCAACCCCTCACTCCCATACCAACACTGGTTGCGTGCAGCACAATCCAACTTTGTCTGTGCCCTTGGCCTCCATAACCCCACTAAACCCAGCTCTATTATTAAATATATGGCAACCCACCCATCTGCTGCAGGCCTGCACAGGACCTTTGCCCATTTTAAAAGGATCCTCCTTAAATGAGGGGCACAGAATGGAGGATCAGTATCAGCAGGTATACCTCACAGAAGGGTCATCCTACTCCCCATTTCAAACAGGAAGTACAAGGACAAGCCGTTCTGAACAATTTGATACCCAGGAGGTCCCCTACCATGGCCAGAGGGGAATATTTGAACATATTGGACATCATATACTCCCTAAAAAACACAGAAAGACATCTGGAAGTACATCCATCACTCTCTTTTACAGCCACAGGTTCATTCACATGTGTGGCACTGCTTGAAATGGGTATACCATACTGCAAAGTGATCCAATGCATCATACTCTTCATGTTTTGTGTGTGACCAATATGGGACTTTGGTCCACCGCCTGGAAGAGTACCCACCTTCACAAGCAATCTGGCGTGAGGTTCAGAGTCTCTTTTGCCAGGAGCAAACACAGACCTTCAGACTATCTAAGATTATCTTCACATTGTTCTTGAATTCCCCTATATGCCCTTACCTCTGAGCCTTAGTGGTGGCAATCACTATGTAGACTATCCACATGGTTGCCCTTTATGCCATTTTGGGCTGTACTCCCACCCTTCATGAAGCTGTGTAACGATTCCAGTTGCACCTTATGGACCACTTTCAATCATGGCTGTTTGGATATTTACCATCCCATCAATGACAATTGGTCTCATCCTGATTCCCAGTATGGTTCATCACTTCAGACCCTTTCCTTCATAAGTGCTCAATAGTGGCACAAGCATCTACTCATGATACCCCTCTTCCTTTAATTGGTGTTCCCGCTGGCAACAGGAGGCACCTTTAGCTTCTCTGAGTACATCTTGCATATATATTGCTTGGTTATCATTACATATTGAAAGTGTCTATCTTATGGTCAGCCTTCCCCAAATGAATTTATTTATATAACTCTATTTGCAATACCAGCATGAACAACCTTTATTTAAATTCACATTCCTAAGAAAGACTTAATTTAACTTTAATTAGCTCTATAAATTTATTAAATTGGAAAGGAGTAGGTAGCATAGTGGGGGTGGTTCCTGTTCCACTCTGGGTTGGGTTTTTATTGAAACAGGTTTAAAACCAGCACAGGGTAAAAAACTCATCATGATATATGCCCAATGTTGAACCACTTCATTTATTAAAAAAGTATTAAATGAACATATATTTTTGACTTGCACTCAACTCCTTTGCTTCTATAAATTGGGATAATAGTGTCAATTGAATAATTGTTTATTTATTTGATCTAGGCTGACCTGGGGACAATGCAAAACAATTGTTTGGGAGACTGAAATCATTGGGAAAGAAAGATGAATCTTGGTAAACCTCCATACATGGCATTCTGATAGATTAAGAACTTTATGGACCACCTTGCTGTTTGCTATCTTGGTTTAGGGCATGGGTGCATTGTTAAATCAATCATGAATAATCCCCTACCCAAGTTACTTACCAGGCTTGAATCAGGGAGGCAATAGTCATTGATTCCATACTCTACCACTGAGACAACTTCTCCTTAATTATCTGATTTAATTTTATATACTAAATTACCATCTAATAACCATTTATCTTTATAAAATTATCTATCTATTAAATATTTATCTACATATAAAAATAACTATATATAAATAAGTCTCTAAGTTATCTACATCTATCTAGAGCGATCAATTATATTGAACTGATCTCATTATAGCATTTCATGCATATAGTATGATGACAAAATATTATCCATCAAAGTTTTTATGCTAAATTAGAAATCATACTTATAAGAAATATAATAACAATCAACTAGTTTCTCCAGTTTTCTATTTTGATATCTGTTATAAGCACCCCTTAACTTATCAGAGGGTCAGCATAATTAAAGTACTCAATGGTTTAATAATTAGAAATTAGTTTATATATTTTTATTAGTTATTAAATATTTAAGCAATGTAGGTATTTAACCTCAGAAATTACTTAAGAAATTTTAGTTTATACATTAGTTTTTATATAATTTAAACTTATCTGTATTTTAAAACCTTTAGTTATAAATTAAAAGATTACATAGCTGCCAATAACAGTAAGTAAAATTCATATGTAAAATTATCTGTTTACCCCTTTATAACTTTAGATATACTAAATGAACAATATTATTTATTACTAATAGTATACTTTATTATGAGAAGAATTTTAGTACATCAAATTATGATTTTAATGATTAATTGTGTGGTCTTAGTAGAAATTAAGATATTTAATTGAATGAGAGCTTTATACTATATATTTACAACTTATAATTATGCAGCAACTAGAAGTCTCAAGTAATTTTAGTAGAAACTATAGCTAATATTTCTAATAATCATAAAAACTAAATACATAGCCAAACTAGTAAATATACAGTTAGCAAAAAGTGTTCTTTCTGTAACTAATTTACAATTTTTAGTGTCTGCTGACTGCTACCTAATATCATAACCTATAAAATATGTATGTCTATATAGATAAACTTTTACTAGTATATGTGGCAATAATAATTTCTATGTAAGCAAAGTTGCAGGTAAACTCTATCAGTAAATAAAATGAAGGTTGTCATTATTCATTAACTGATTTATCAGAAACTGTAAAGGTGATGGTATTTAGGCTAAATGTACAATACAAAATAATATAGTGAATTGAATCTTATATACCTAATTTTAATTTTATTTATCTGTTGATTATTAAATTCATACTAAACTTATCAAGACGTTAATGTACTTTAGTTATCTCTAAGGAAAACCTTTCTCTCTCATTGCAATCACTTTTGCAACTTATTCAATTCAAATCTGATTCTAGCTTGATAATCTCACAGAGGAGATTAGTCTGCGCCCATGTCAGAAAGCAGTTGGGCAAGTAAGGTAAGAGGAGCAGGTGGTAGGCCCATGGCCTCAAACGTTTGAAACGCCCCAGAGAAACTGGCGGAATAGAAAAAAAATAAAAAACTGGCAGTCACTATTTCCCCAGAAATCCTTGTTTGGTAAGTGTGATGCAACCAGTACATCAACACGCCGCACTCCCAACCACTTTTGTCGGTGGAATATGGAGTCTGTGTGTTTCTGGACATCCAACAAACAGCTCTATGGGAAAATTTTGTGGGGATGTGCACATTTTTTTCCTGACTGTGGTGTACATCACACCTCACTTCATGTCACACAGTTGGCTGGACCTCAGTTTCAAAAACAAGGAGGCAGAAGATAAAGCTGCTGCAGTGCACATAGTGATTGACATCCCTAAAGGGCAATGAGTCATTGAAACCAAACGCACCAGATGGACAAAATCCAACCAAATTTTCCTCATGTTTGACTTTTTACCTACTACAGTAAAATGTGCCATTTTGGAGCAGCACCTAAAAGATGGTCTCACTGTTTATGGTGAAATACAATCTTTCAAAATGCAACGCTTTATGCTGATGCCACACCTGTGCACCAGCAAAGCCATCACAGTTCTGACTCCAACCGAGGAGATTGTGAAGGACCTAACCCAGATCCTGCACTCCATATATATCAATATTGAAGGGCATACCACCCACCCTTTCCAGGTAACCGTGGACAGCGCGCCCCCCATCTGCACCCACTATGACGTGTTCAGCCATAAGGCACATGCATGCCCCACCAAGGAGGGCATCACATTCCAAGAGCACCCCTCAGCGGCCATGGCCAGCAGAGATGCACACTATGAACCAACCGCAAGCACCAAAGAGGCTTTCCCATGGGGAGCACAAGGCTGCTACCTACTGGTAAAACCTATTTCCCTGAAAGAGTGGAAGAAGGCCAAGCAGGCCCGCAGGGCCACAGCCAAGGAAGCGGCCAAAGCCACCACTACTATCCCACACTCCCAATGCTAGGAGGACATTGAAACCTTCGTGGCAGAAGCAACTTGGGAATCCATCAACCAATCAGATTGGGAAGCCCATGCCGAGTGGGCCACTCAATCTGAGGATCTGATGGGTGACTCAATTTCACCTGATCTTTGCAACCAAGCTCTGGTCAAAACCAACTTGAGGTCCAACCTACCTGAAAATTTTTTTTCAACCCGATTGTTGGTGCACTGAACTCATCTGCACTGCAAAAAATTCGTTTGACGTCGGGGAAACAAAAAGTGAAGGCAAAAGCCAACGCAAACCTTTCTGCTAAAATCAACAAAACTACCAATAGTGTTGCTGCAAACACCCATGCTGCCGTGAAGGCCTGTGGGGATCTAGAGGAGGCTAGTGGGCCCGGGTGCCCACCCCCTCACACCTAAGGTGTGATGGGGGAAACCTTCACTTTAGGGATGTTGAATATCGCCAGACTCAAGGCCTTGCCGTCCTGGGCTAGGAAACTGAGTTTTTACAAAAAAATTTACCCATGGATATCATGGCCATCCAGGAGTCCCACTGTCCGTGAGGTTCTGAGGATGCTTGGAAAACCATGCTCCTCCCATCCCTATACTTTTAGTCAGAGCACTGTGGGGTGCTAGTTTGGAAAAATAATTTTTCAAATTTTTATTGTCAGAATCCTTCCTCAATGGCTGAGTCCTTGTTGTCACTTTCTCATGGGCTGACGTGGCACATGCTATCATCAACATCTATGCCCCAACCTGTGCACGAGAACGTCAGGTATTTTTCTTGTTGGTCAAATCCCTCCCATTACCCCCAGACCCTTTTGTAGTTGGTGATATGAACTGTTGACTAAACACACCAATGGACCGTTGGCCTTCCTCCTCCCACACCCCCCAGGGTCATGTAGAACTTTGCATTCAAAAGGCCACCCTTGGGTTAATGGATGCGCTGCCGCGGCGAGCCCCGCTGCTCAAAAACATGACACAACCCCACGTCCACAATGGCCAATTAAGGTCCATGACCCGCATAGGCCTTATCCTTACACTGGCAAAATTCCAACCTCACATTTCCCACTTCCAAACAATGAAAATTGAATTCTCTGACCACCGGCTGGTCTTGATAACCTACCACCTACCTGTCACAGTGGCTAAGGCCCCACATTGGTGCAAACTCCGCCCTCCCAAACTTGCGTCACCAGGATTTTCCACTTGGGTGGAAGCAGCAACTTTGGCAAAAGAGTTTGTTACACCATTTTGTGTGGACCCCATCTCCACATGGAAAGCCTTCAAAGAGGATACCATCCACCACTCTCGCTACCTCTCCTCCCAACGCTCATGAGCCACATCAGCCATCATCTTGCATGCTCTGGCAGAGTTGGCACACCTGGAGTCCAACATCCCAGCCACAGGATACAGCCCTGCATGGGGCTGGAAGTGGGTGGAGGCAGCTGCCCACCTCAACGCGCTTGAAAGGCAACACAAACATCAGGTTTGTGTTCAGTACAGGGCCAAATGTATTACAGAGGGCAACAAGTGCACCGCATATTTTTTAAAAAAATTTTGCACCATGCCAGAGCGTGGCCTGCACACAGGTGCAAAGATCGGATGATTTCATTGTGGATATGCCAGCCAAAGTGGCAATCAAAATATAAAAGTATTACTCTGAGTTATACCGATCTGATCCAATTCAGCTGGCTTAAGTGGCAGAATTTCTTGACTGAACCCACATCTGCACCATTTCTCAATACCCAGAAATAATGAATTTGATTACTCCAAATGTTTTATGGACAGCCATTCATGGTGCACCAAACCAGAAATGCCCAGGCCCAGATGGCATTCCATATGAATTCTATAAAAAGTACTTCAAATATATATCCCCACTACTGCTTGCCTCACTTAACCAGAGCCTTCTGGAAACGCGCCTCCTACCAGGAGGACAAGAGGCCTTCACCATCACACTCTTCAATAAAGGGGACAAGCTAGACTTAGCCAAATGGTGCTCCATTTCTTTAACTAACACAGATACAAAAATTTTAATAAAAATCATGGCTAACTGTTTAGGGATTGTAGCATCTGACACCATCTCCCCAGAACAATTTGGTTTCATACCCAGAAGGTCGATTTGGGACAATGTGCACTCTGTGGCTAATGCATGCCAGTCCACAGCCTCTGGGGCACTTGTATTCTTGGACCAACAGAAGGCCTATGATAGAGTAAACTGGGAATACCTCAGGGCCTGCCTCCATCAATTCCACTTACCCCCTCGCTTCATCAACTGGGTGATGCTGCTCACAGAATCTGCAACAATGGCAGTGCATGGCCCTGGCTTCCTAACAGAAGTCGTCCACCCTTAAAGGGGCTTGCGACAAGGGGACCCCCTCAGCCCACTCTTATACAACTTCAGCCTTGACCCACTACTGCAAAATGTGAATGCCCAACTCACTGGGGTCCATGTGCCAGGCCAAGCCCCAGTCAAGATGATGGCATTTACAGATGACTGTGTGGTTGGGGTGTCTGATAATAAAGATGCATGTGCACTTGAAGCTCTCATCCAGGAGTATTCCTGGGTAAGTAATGCTGCACTGAATGCTTCCAAAACTGAAATCATCCTCCTTGGTTGAGATCAAACCTGCTGGGCCCCAGCAATCAGTGCCCAGCCTGGCCCATCTGCTCGCACATGTGATCACCCTCCCAGATCACCCCACCCCACCCCACTGATGCTCCCCTTCATGCCACGCCCTACCATAGGGCCATTCCACCATCTGGGCGTGTGGGTGGAGGCAGGCAGGTACGTATCAGCAGTAATAGAGAGTTGTATTCTAGACAACGTGACAAAGTGCATCACCTCCCTCAGAGCCCACTCTACTTCCCTTACTGGTAGGGTTGTTTTAGCTAACTCTATGCTCCTCTCCAAAGTCTGGTTTGGAGCCCACGTCATCCCCTTCTTCCCAAGCTTTTTCAAATCCTTGTATGCCCTTCTACAAGGATGGCTTTGGTCAGGCCACCCACCACCAGTATGGCTAGAGGTTATATTTGGCCCTCATCATGGAGGCATGGGCCTGCTTGACTTCAAAGCCTATGCTGCCAAGATCCTGGGCACCTGGATTATGGCTATCACTGCCCCTACGCTCCCCTCCTAACACTGGTCCTGCATAGCCCACTCCAACTTCTCCCACACCTTGGGCCTTAATAATCTATCAAACCCTCACTCCCTAATGAAATACCTGGCTTCACACCCATCAGCCACAGGTCCTCATGGGACTAAAACCCACTACAAATGAATCCTCCTCTCCATGTGGAGCACTGAGTGGAGAATTCTATTAGTGGGCACACAGCCCAGAGAGGCCACTCCTCTCCTCAGTTCATACAAGAGGTACAGGGGCTACCCATCAAAGATTGTGTGATCCCCACATGGCCCCATGTCCTATCCAGGGTAGACTACCTGGACATGATAGATATCCCTTACTCCATTGAGACCCAAAAAACTATCTGGAAATATGCACACCATCCTCTGTTGCAGCCTCAAATCTGGTCTCATATGTGGTGCTGCCTGAGGTGGGTATACCATACAGCTGAGTGCTCTAACACTTTACACTTATCCTGCATCATGTGTGGCCAGTATGGAATGCTGTTCCACCGCCTGGAGAAGTATCCTACCTCTAAAGTGATATGGTGCAAAGTTCAACATCTGCTGGGCTAGGATCAAACATATCTCTTCAGTCTGTCAAGAGATATATTTGCTTTATCAATGGCCTCCCCCTTCCACCCTCCCTCCATGCTCTGGTGGTTGTAATTGCCATGTGGACTATCCATATGATTATCTTGGATGCCATCACAGGCTCCACCCCCACCCTCCCAGAAGCTGTCCACAGATTCTGGTCTCATTTGGTGGACCACTTTCAGGTGTGGATATTTGGATACCTCCCACTGCGTCACCAACAGCTGGTCTCCTCCTGGTTCCCAGTTTGGTTCATCAACTCAGACCCTTTCCTCCACATGTATTCAACTGTGGCTACGGCCCCTTCACACGTTCCCTCCCCCTCCCTATAAGTGGCATTCCTGCTGGCAACAAGAGATAGCTTTGCTTCTCTGGGGTGCCTTCCCTGTTCTAAGTTTTGTTTCCTTCAGGTCAAATTTGGAAGTGCCTATCCCATAGTCAGCCTTCCTCGTAATAAATTAAATTTAGTTATCTTTAAAAAATTATAGCATCTAAAACATGCTTTAATTTTAGAATGTCATTGGTGCCATCTTCTCTTGTAATACCTTTACCATATACATTTCACTTATTGATAACTAAAAGTTGATTTTAGCCACAAATTATAATTATTTATTATACTTTGAAGATATTCTTTGGGTTTGCTTAGATTCAGTGCGGTTGTAATTATAAACAAAAGGAAATCGATAGTACTATTTGCCCTAGCCACAAAGAATTTATCTAGTAATTAACACGATAAATAAAATTTACTAGACTATAAATCACTATCGAGTAAATTAAATAGTAAATATACCAAATTTCAGTATTTTGAAAAATTATTCCTCTTGCGCTTACATTTTCAGAAAGGCATGGTAACCCAAAATTGTCTTAAAAAATTGTATCCACGTTAGCTGTCATTCTTAGTTGCTTCCAGCTAGTAAACTTGTCAGCTGATTCTCAGTCCATTTCTTCTTTAGCTATGCTAGGATGTATAGTAAACTTCCTAACTGATTTATAAGAATTTTTTTCTTCTTTAGTAGTATTGGTCCGCAGGTCTAACTGCCCCAACAATTTTTGTGAGTTCTTTTGTCCAGTAGCTTTTTAAAGTTATGCAATCTCTACAGACCTATACTATATGCAGTTAAACTGTGCCTATATTTTAGCTTAAAAGTAAACCCTAAAGTTCTATATATTAACTATTTTAATAAATTATAATTTTAACTACGTGTTAAAGTATTTCGAGTAGAATTTGCCTTTATCATAAACTTGAGCTAAATGATCAATTTGGATTAAAACGGTAGTCTTTAATTAAGAGCAAAGTAAAAATCTCGGCTGCTGACCTTTTTCAAAATGCCGTGGTGGCTCAATTGTCATCAAGATGTTCCGGTTAGCTGAATAATTACTCACATTCATAAAGAGCTAAAATGCTTAGCAGTGTGTGCCAAAAAACGCCATGAACACAACTTTGCAAAGCATTTGAGCTACATCTCTTTCCATGTCAAGATTTCAAGATAGGTGTCAATGCTCACGATATTTTATGCACTGGAAGTATCATGTATGGATACCATGACCCTATTTAATCAGTTTAAAATTCACAATAAATGGTTATTTGGGATACTTATATATATCAATAATCCAATGTAAATCTTTAATTTACAAGGAAAAACCCCAGTTTTTTAATCAATTCTCCATAGTAAACTCTCGATGCCGCTTGACCGGTTGAATAGAGGTATTAAATCTAACCTTTTAGCTTTATAGTTAAACTAATTTATCAGTCTAAAATTAAAAGTAGCTTATTTAGTTGTTCGCTAATTAGCTAAAACATCTCAGAGTTGAGCCTTGTTTAAAGGATGCGTAGCCAACTATTTAACGCCTCCAAATTTACTTCCTAAGATTTAGTTAAAAACAACCAAGATCCTAAAAAGAAGCCTACAAAAGCTAAGGCTTTTTAAACCAATTTTGGTAAAAATCAGCATTAATTTTGTAAGGTTGCATATTACGCACCACAGCGGTCCGATTTAAAATTTATTTAATCCCAAATATTTTATCTTTGAATATATGGAAAAGTTTATACTGATCCAAGCCAATCTTTTGATATAAATGGCTTAGACTCAGATTTTAAGAAAAATGCATTTTGTTTGGTGTCTTTCAAGCACATAACAACGATACTTTACAGTACCTTTTAAACTAGCCGGCCGTAGTAATTAAAAGGTTAATAAAACGCCAATCAAAGAGCTATAGTTCACTACAAAGAGCCATAATAAGATATTAATATAGTGCTTTTCTACCACCGGCGACAAACCGATTATTTATTTAGTTAAATAATCTATGTACTGAAGAATTACTAATGTATAAATTAAAAGATGCAAAAATAGCAAAAGTAAAAAAAGCTTTTTTAATTTAGAAGACAACGCAACAGTAAATAAAAATAAACAAGATCCTTATTCGACTATCAAGCCTGACAATGGGATCCAAGTGTATGCGAAGCCTCTGGTAATGAGGCCAAAGGAGAAGCCGATTCTTGCAAGGGCTCAGTAGACTCATCAGCCAAAACCAAATCAGCACCTATTCGAGAAAGAAACATTGAGTGCTTAGCTTGCAAACAGCTAAGATATAATTTTTGAGAAGATTCTTTTACAACTCCCGCCCTAGCCATTCGCAACAGAGCAAAAAAGTTGCAGACCGAGAGCAAACGATTTCTGCAGTGGTAACATATGACGTGAGGCTCGCTGTCTGCCCCGGATATAGTGTACCGATAAAATAGTGGGCACGCTTTTTTGGCGTCACAAAACACACAAACCCTTGGAGTGGGTGAAGCGGCCTCGGCGTCCGTTTTAAGAGGATAGATATTAATATTGCCGGCCTGTGAAGCGTTAAGCAGCCTTTTCTGCGTCATCCAGCCAGAGATCGGACCTGAATCAAAACGTAATGCCGGATCAACGTCTTCATTCAAAGAGCGCTTCATAAACTTGGAAGAAAGATAAAGACCTTTGTTGGGTGGAGCTTCCAAAAATTCCTTAAATTCTTGAAAGCGGTGATCATTATTATGAAACGCGAGAACACTACTGCTTGAATTAAACATATTGGCGGAACTTATTGGATTTTGGTGGCCCGAGTCGGAAGAATTAACAGAGCGGGTCGCGAAATGGTGGATGTCGAATAGGATTTGGTACGATGGTTACAGCTTGAACTTCCTAAAGTATCCAGCTCCTCGGGCGCGGAGTCCCTCTCTTCAATAAGCTCTTCAAGCCGGCCTTTGAGTTCAGAGGATTGCTCTTTTTCTAAATCCAAAAGAACCTTCAAATCCTTAAACTTGGATTGTAATTTCTCATACTTTAGTTCCCACTCTCTGCTAATTTTACGCTCATCAGAAACCATTCTGTTAGCTTCTTCAAATAGCTTCTGCGAAAGATCTTCTAGCTCTGCTTCCAGTACTTGCTTAGCATGTTCTAGCTCGGAGCACCTTTCTGTTTCGTCCAAAAGTTTCTCTGCTAAGCGCTCCATATCTAGTTGCAACGCCTCATTTTTATCTATCAGTGAAGCAGCAGTAGTAGCCTTGTACTGTTCAAATTCAACTTGCAGTTTATTGAAAGAACACTCCAGATCCGCGCGAAGCTCAGTTGATTCCTTCAAGTTATCGGCGTAAGTGGCCTTCTCGGCTTTGACGTTTCGCAGCTCTTCCTCTAAAGATTTTATTCTTTTAAAAGCAATTTCTAAAGCGAACTTGGTATTTTCTTCCGACTTGCTTTGCACGTCGTTGATCGAAAACTCATCTTCAATCAGGTCAAGACCTAGACTAGAGAATACCGTTGAATTTACATTTGTACGTAAAGGTTCTGAGGAGACTTTGAGAGCAGGCCCGTTAAAGAATGAAGATGATTTGTTTTTAGAATATGGAGTAAATGATTCGGCCAACATTGACATTGAATAACTATAGGGGTACAGAAGTTGAAGATTTTAAGGACCCCAAAAGGTTAATAAAATAACTTAAATCCTTGACTTGAAGGGTAAGTAAATGACGCCACACTAGCGTCGCCCTAAGATAGTTTGTGTTGGACTGTTAAACTAAAGTGCGTTAACTTGCAGCTTCCTCGCTATCCAACGATATCCGCAGAACTTTAAGAAACTTACTCGTGCCAACTTTTCGTGTGCAATTAATCATCCAATTGTCTGATTGGCTTTTTCTTTAACCAATGAGATTTGCTTTTAACACCAATCGAATGGCAAACTTGTGGCTAAACATGAAATCATTCGAATGCCAGAAATGCACTTAAGATAAGGGCTGATTGGATTCAACCATTAAAGTAAATCAGGTTTCACAAACCTGCAGCATTATGTTTATCCACAACCTGATCTGCAGTTTGGAACCAAAAGGCCACAATTTGAAATGTTAATACGCTCTCCGCTAAAACATCAACTTAACCAAAGATGTTTAATATAAAATCGTGCATCAGACATGCAATTATGCAAAATTTACTTGAACTATCACAAACCTGCATTATTTCCTGTTTTAAAAAGGGTTAACCAAAAACATTATTGATCAATTGTGCTGCGTGGATGTCCCCCTTTTTGGGTTGGGCCCCACTAGTAATAAAAAGTTATTGATCAATTGTTTCAGGTAACTTTTTAAAGTCTTGTTATTGAGTACGGTACCAAAATTTTGACTAATCACTGAAAAAATGATACAAATAAAAATTGTAGTTTTTTATTTAACCAGAGAAGGTAATATGATACTCTAACTAGAACCCACCTGCAGCTTCGCTTGTATAGATATATTCATCTAAGCAGAGTTGACCTATTGACAAATACTAAAAATCAGGATATAGAGAAGTAAATAAAAAAGCTTGCAAAACTTAAGGACCAAAATCCTAAGGTAGATGAAAATATTTACTCACATGTTCCAGATGCTGCTGATCTTAAGGCTGTATATATATCATTTTTTCTTCAATTTCTACATTTTGCATTTGATTTCAACAGTTTGCATTTCAATTTCAACATTTTATATTTCAATTTCAACACAATTTTTGGTATTAGTTTTATTTTATTCCTGCTGAAATAGAGGCAAGTATATCATTTCCTACTCTTTTTTCCTATTTAAAAATATTTGTATATCCCTTATGCCATATTATAATCTACCAAGTGAAAAACAGATGCTGATGAAATCAATGAGTCTGTAGCTAGAACTAGATATGATATAATTATTAACACTAAAAATGTTGATTTTAAATGTAAAATGTTAAAATTGAAATATAAAATGTTGAAATTAAAATACAGAATATAAAAATTGAAACTTAGATTTATTGAAATTAGAATACAAAAATAATGAAATCAAAATATAAAGCATTAAAATTGAAATACAAAATAGTGTAATTGTAATGCAAAATATTGAAATCAAAATATAAAACGGTAAAAAATAGAGGGAAAATGGTATATATTCAGATTTTTTTGAATTAAATAATATGATGTTATTCTTAGTTTATCATAACCAATTCAATAAAATGAGGAGAGGTATGATATTTTTAGTTTTTCACTATCTATCTTTAGAAATTATTCTGTAAGGTATTTTATGAACCTTAATATTGTTTTTTCTATTATATGACCACTATGTTTGATGTCTTTAAGCAGTATAGTATATAAAATCTATGATATTATATAGAAATTATTCAAATAAATTCCTATATTATAACTGAAACAATAGTATTTTTTAAGATTAAGATACTTGCCTTTCTTCAGAAAAAAATCTTTCTAAACTATTTTGTGTTAATTTTATAAGCATACTTGTAAGTCCTGGGGAACATCCTCTGTGTGTAGATTGGGCGCTCTTTCCATTTCTGAATAAAAAGGGGCCAAAGAGGGCAGCTGTACCCCTCATCTTCCAGGGCAACCTCACCCATGTGATAGATGAGTGCTGGGTAATGGCCCTCCCTCTTCAGATTCCTCCCCTGGTACCCTCACTCACCTCAGTCAAACTGGTCAGCCAGATAAAGGAAATCTGTGCTGAGATTACCAAATTGAGGTTGAAGAATTTGAGACTAATGGGATCAAAGCTGGATGATCAGAAAATGCATGCCAAAAAGGGGATAAATGTCAACTTATTAGATGGAATTGTGGACAGTTTCAATTCAGTCTACAATATGATTGTCAATGCCAACCCCTCCCAAAATTATTAGAAATGATCCCCAAAGTGAAGATGGTATCTTTGAAAACAATTTCCAACAGTTTGAAACCCTTATCCAGAAATTTGGGAGTTACAGCTGACAAAACTCATTTGACTGAACAAATGGCCCAGCGACTGGGCATGGCAGGTTGGGCATCCCAAACCCGTTTACAACCAACTGGAACTGCCCCTATGTGGGGTAGCCTTGGGGAATTTTCACAGCTTGTCAGATTAAATGCTATCATGCTAACTGATGGAAATGCAGTCAAGTTTCAGTTCAGGCATTTGAGGTCAAACTGACAGTGACTCAGCATGCTACTGAATCCTTTGACATCAGTTCTATTTGAGTTTATCTGCTTCATTTACCAAAAAATCTGTCAGGTTAGGTAAATTCAAGGGACCTGATCCCTGCTTGGACTCACCACAATTGAACACTATTTAATCAGTTGCCTGGCACTGAGAAAGTTGTTGGTCAATTTTTTTCCTTATCTTTTCAATAAAAAATCCTTTCCCCAATTTTGTCTTTTATGTTGAAAAACAAACTGCCTTTTCCACCTGCATTCCAAAACTCCTCTGGTTTTATGGCCATATTATTATTTGTATGAGGATAGCCAACCAGGGGACAGACACATCCAATATGTAGGAGAAAAGAGGAGGCAGAAAAAATAAAAGCGGGAAGAGAGAGAGCAAAGCAACAGATAGAGACTCAAAATATGACTTGGCACCCTTTGGTGTGGCTGGGGCCACAGGTGGTGGGTGACTAGACCTTGGGCGGCATGGCAACCCTGGCTAGTAGGGTGTACCGCCTATGGAGACTGTGAGGTTTTCAGTGTCATATTGGAGAAACCAGATTGTAATCCATGTATCCATCCTTTTCTTCCATTTGTGTTGGAGTGAGCCAAACAGTCAGGCTTGGAAGTGGTCAGCCAAATGGTTGTGGAACCTGACGATGGTTTGGTTAAGGTTGTGGAAGACCCCATTGAAAGCATCGAGGGTAATTGTGTGAATAGACCATATTGCAATGCACACAATTAGGGCCCTCAAGGTCTGGGGGATAGGTGAGGCCATGTTGAGTGCCATGATATCACAGGATAGTCAGAATTTGGTTGTGGGTGATTGTTGAAACAAGTGCATCACGTTGGCCCAGATATGCGCAGATGGTGGGCATTCTTCCAGGTGGTGTGCTAGTGTGTTGGGTCCACCACAGATGGCGCATGTCTTGAACATTGAGAAAGTATGGTCAGCTGTTCTGTATGTGCGGCACATGTATCGCCACATTGTGGAGCATACTTGTGGGGATAGGAGGGGACAGGTGACGATGTTCCACACCTGTTTTTGGGTTTGTAGATCATATGGGATGTCTTGGTGGTCTAGGTAGTCGATTCTGGACAGAGGGAAGGATGGTAATGGGTTGGGCGCACTAGATACCATTTGTACTCTGTGGAGTTTCACATATCCAGTTTGAGGGTGAGTGTCTTCAGATTGCTGTGCATATGAGAAACTCCAATTTCCTTGTCTTAGGTTGTATAGGATACATTTGAAATATCGATTGATGTTATGTGGTCCAGTGGCATTTGGGTGTGTTACAAGGTACTTCATTAGGGTCTTTGGGTTGGATGGGGACCTCAGATGTAGTGCCCTTGCAAAATTGGTTTGGGCTGCCTTGGCCCAGTGGAGGGATGGTGGGTTGGGTGACGTCGTGGAGGCTATCCATGAGCCTAGGATTTGCGTTGCTCTTTCCGTGAAGTTGAGCAGCCCCATCCCACCTTTCTTCCATGGGACATACATGGTCTCTAGCCTGACAGGTGCTCAGTAGCCCGACCATAGCCAGTTCTGCAGGAGCTTGTAGACTGCATCGGTGAAGTTGGTGGAGAAAGGGATTGCATGGGCAGCGAACCATAGCTTTGATAGGATCAGGGAGTTGGCAAGTACAACTCTTCCAGTTAGGATGGCTTTGTTCCTTTGCATACATGTCATTCTTATTGTGATGTTGTCCAAGGTGTTGGTTTCTATGGTGTCAAGAGCATATCCACCAGCTTCTAGCCATATGCCCAGATGGCAGACTGGGTCAGTGGCAGGGTGGGGTGCAAAGGGTAAGCACAGTGGTTTTATTGGCTTGGGTCTTTGTTGTGTGGTTAGGTGTGTGGTTGGTTGGTTTCTGTGGTGGTGTGGGGGTGGGGCCCAGTTTGAGCTGAATTTGCTATAACAATTACCTCTGTTTTCTGTTTGTTTAGCATGGCATTACTCACTGACTCATACTGGTGAATGATGCGCTCAATTGTCCTGGCATCCCTATTGCCTGAGACTCCAACGACGCTGTCATCAGCAAAAGCGAGCATTTTGGTTGGTGGCTGTCCCTCCAGCCTGATTCCGGTGAGCTTTGAGTTTTCAATGCGGAGAAGGGGGTCAAGGGTGAAGTTGTATAGTAGGGGGCTAAGTGGGTCACCTTGTTTGAGGCCCCTTTGGGGGGTGATGGTGTCTGTTAGGAAGCCTGGACCTCTGATTGCAAACTTGGCTGAGCGCGTTAGGAGGAGCACCCAGTTTATAAAACGGGGTGTTAGGCTGAAGGCCTTCAGACATTGTTCTAAGTATCCCCAGTGTACTCATTCATATGCTTTCTTTTGGTCCAGGAAAGCAAGGGCGCCTGTGGGGTTAGCTTGGCAGATATTGGCAATTGTGTGGATGTTATCCCAAATTGAGCGGTTTGGGATGAATCCAAATTGATGGTGTGAGAGGGTTGTATGGGCGATGCAACCCAACCGTTTGGCTAAAATTTTTGTTAGTATTTTTGTATCGGTATTGGTGAGAGCAATTGGGCGCCAGTTGTTCAGATCTGCCTGGTCTCCTTTTTTGAAGAGTGTGACCACGTATGCATCTTGGCTGCCAGGTAGAAGGGCTGTGTCTTCTAGGCACTTGTTCATAATTGCTAATAGTCTTGGTGCGATATGTTTGAAGTATTTTTTGAAAAATTCTTTTGGGAGGCCATCCGGCCCAGGGCACTTGTTGCATAGGGTTGATCTTATTACCTCCCATAGTTCATCTTTTGTTATGGGTGCTGCCAGGTCTGGTTGGCCAGCTATGGTGTTGATATTGGCAGATGATAAAAATTTCTCAATTTTGTTGGGTGATGCAAAATCCACCGTGTACAGGTCAGTGTAAAATTGGTGTAATTCAGCTGATATTTCTGACAGTGTGGATGCCATTGTATCATCCGTTTGGCGGACCTGTGTGCAGGTCGCTGACTTTGAAATCAGTTTAAAGCGGCAGAAAAGTTGGGCTGTGTGAGTTTCTCCAAATAAAATGTATTTTGATTTATAGCATATTTCAGTGTAATGCTGGTGTTTTCTGAATAGTGAGTTTAACTGTGTTGATATTTGAAACCACAAGCGGCCCCATTGGGGGGTGTATCCCTCACTAGGTGTGTTCTTTTCTAGGTGTTGAAGCTGTCTGATAGTCTTGTTGATTGTCGCAGACATCGCGGCTGTTTTTCTGGAGTTTAGGTGGCAAGCTTTCTTAGTTGCATGTGCCTTAGATGTTTCCCATTCGGTGATACAATTTCCATCAGGTGATTGTCTTTCTTGCCATGTTGTTAACACCATCTCAATCCATATCCTAAGTTCCAGAAGGTGGATGGTGCTCAGGTGAACTCTGTGCCAGGTGGGCGGTTTTTTGTATTTTTCCGAGGATGATAGCATTATTGAGACCATCCAATGGTCAAAGAAAGGGATAATTGTTGTTGTGAAGTTTGATACTTGGTGCCGGAAGTCTATAGGAGCGAGCATCAGGTCAATCCGGGTCATTGAGACCAGCTGGTTATTGTTGTGGTGAGGTCTTGTCATGTTGGCCAGGGTGGGAGCTTGTTTGGGGATGGTGTCGCATATGCCCAGTGTTGCCTTTAGTATGCATAGTTCCGTGTGGCCACAGGGTATAGCCCTAGACTTGGGCCAGCGGTCGGTGTTGGTGTTTAGCCAGCAGTTGAAATCCCCTGCAAAAAATGTTGCCTTGGGGAATGGGATTGAGAGGATATTGGACAGGAATTTTTGGCGGTCATTTGGGTTATTTGGGGCATATACACACGCCACAGCGAAATTTTCTCCATTCCACTTGAGGTCCATTAGGAGTAGCCATCCCTCCAGATGAGAGGCTGTGTTTTGGATTTTTACTGGAGGGTTACCATTTGTTCAGATTACCATCCCACAATGGTATGTCCAAAAGGATTTGGCTGGAAGGAGCCTGGTTGACCATGACTCTTCCTCCCCTGGTAAACAGTGGGGTTCTTGGATGGCCAAGATGTCCATGGGGATATTGTGCAGGAAAGCCATTTTTTTGGCCTGGGACATGGGGCCTTGGCTCCTGCAATGTTGAGCGTCCCTATGTTGATTGTGGTAGTCCACACATCAGGAACGCTGGGGTGACCCACTGAGGTCACCCAGTTCCTTCTCACAAGTCATACTGCGAGTGTGAGGTCAATTAGCCATATTGTTGTCAGTGTGTTGATTGGCGATCTTGGAGCTGGCATTATTCGGTTTTTTTGGCTTGGATTACTCCGTATGTTTTGGGTTTGGCGTGTGTTGGCTTTTGCCCCATCAGAAAATTTTTTTTACTGCTTACCTGTGAGTTTGATGGGTGGGAGTTGTGGGTTGGGGTGGTTGGTTCCTGTGCATAGGTGTTCTCACATTGTGATTGGCTGAAGTTGTCTTCCATGTCATCATTGAACATATATGATTGGTTGGGAGGATTTTCAGTGGTGCAATGTGGGTCTACTCCCGCTTGGTTGAATTTATTTGATTGGTTGTGTCCAACGGTTTCTTCATTTTGGTTGTGTTGGGTTTTGTATGTTGGGTCTGATTGGTTGTTCCGCTGTGCTGCCATGGCATCCACTTGAATTTGTTCTGGGGAAATTGCGGTGTGAGTTTGGGTCTCGGCGGAACTCGCGGCCTGCTTGCAGGCAGTTTGTGCACGACGTCAGTCCTTGCGCGAGATGGGCTCAACTAAGGCAATATTGGCTCTTTCACCCCAATAGAAGGCAAAAGTAGAGTCTTTAATTTTCCCGAAGGTTGGGCTTGTTTCATCAATATTGTCTTTGCAGAATTCCAGTGCTTCAATCCCGCATTTGATGGGGCAGGCATGGTCCTTGTGGCCTATTGCTGAGCAGAATTTGCAAATGGGTGGTGTGTGCTCTGGTGTGATATGGAAGGGGCGGGATACACTGCCATCAGGGAGGTTAATGGTTGCTGTATGGGGAATTAGGGTGATGTCCTTGGCCAAATCTTGGTCAGGTTCAATAATAGCAATTGCTTTTCCTGTGCACAGGTGGGGCAGGAGGGGGAATTTTTCGATTCAAATTGTTTGATTACTCCATAGCCTTTGAGGCCCCCGTGGAGTTTGTCCGTGAGGATGTCACAGTGCACGGTGCTCAAAAGTTGGTCAAATATGATGAAGAGGTCATTTGCCTCATTTCATCATGTGCACACCGTATGGATAATTCTGTCTTCATTATTGGTTTTTATATAAAATTTAGTTTTTGCTGCTTCTGCCGCTTCTTCCATGGACATGAACCTGACATCCACCCATCCTCTGTGTAAATTTCTGTAATTTACTGAGACAGTGTTTGGGAAAGTCACAGAGAAGGCCTCCCCCATTTTTTCCCATGACTTGAGGGAAGTATCGCCGACCATGATTCTGAGGCCATGTTTAAGGGAGGATAAGGGTTGAGAGTGCTCAATTTTGGTATATGCGCCCATTTTTTGCAGGAATTGCAAAGCTCCGGGTGTGGCGTTGTGCTTGCCCTTTTTGGTGGGTGGGTGTGTCAATGTTCCACTGAGCATTTTCCCCCGGCAGGTTGGAAGGGCTTCAGGCCTTTCGCGCTGGCCACTTTTGCCCAACTGGTGTTGTTGCGGACAAATTTGCTCATATTCCAGGTTGATTGTCAATCTCAGAGAAATTGCGTAGAATCGTGTTATTATTAAAAGTGATAAACGGGAAAGAAAAGCTTTTTTATGGCCATATTCATCTGGTATTTCATTATATGTCTATACAAGATTATAGCTCATAGGCAATTATTGGTGGAACTCCAAGTTCCATATCCATCATATCAGCAGTAGTGCCTCAGGCATTCTGGTTTACCATTTGGGTGCTCCGGTACTCAAGCTGGCAGGCTGGTCTAATTCTAACTTACTGTTTGCCTGACAATACTCTTCCCAGTTTAATATAATAACATCTTTATAATCACATTTTCAGCTTTAAGTTATTATTTTAAACTTTTATTTTATTTGAGGTGGGCTGACCTGGGGACAATACTGCACCAATTAAGAGAAATCAAATGAATGGGAAAGGAGGATAAACTCCAGAAAACCTCCATGTGCAGCATATGATAGGCCAGGAACTTCATGGACTGCCTTTGCTATTTGCTATCTCAGTTTGGGGCATTGGTGTGCAACGCCAACACAGTAATAATTGTCCCCTACCCAAAGTTCCAGTACTAAAATTGAACTTGGGGAGGCAGCGGTAGAGGTCCCTATTCTACCACTTAGGTATCCTCCCCTGCTTTAAGTTATTATTCTGACATTTATTCTATACATTATGATTAATATAAGTATACCAGATATAGGTAGTCTTTCAGTATATGATAACATAATATATAATTAGCTTTTTATATTTAATTTTGTATAGATAGTTATATAATATAAGAAATGTCTATGATTTCTTAACTTTTGGCAGTATTAATAAACTTTTTGACTTACTGAATGTCACAATTCTGATATGACTAGACGATAAGCCCTAAGTCAATATGGTAGAATTGATGAAATCCGCCAAGTTGTTTTGAGTATGATTAATTTGAGTGTGCTTCAAAATAAGACAATATTGGGTTGCTGGGAAATTGGCCAAATTGTGTGATTATAAATTAACAAATTAACAAATGAATGAATGAAGAATTGGCAGAAACAATGAGATATGGCGAAGTGAATTACTAAGCCATGAAAGTGATATCATCCAAAGTTGCTATGATACAAGTGGGATGAGATGATTGAGGGAGGTTAGGTTGTTAATAGTTTTAGAGTGGGTAACACAGCGAGAATCAGGTGTGTTTATTATAATAGATAAAAAAGTATAGTGGGGGCGAGTGCTCCATATTATTAATAAAAGTTTATTTCTGTTGTTAAAAGGGCAACAATCCTCATATTGTTGGTCCTATTGCTCAGTGGGTTGAACTCTGCGCAAATTTGTTTACGGCGTACCTCAACGGACACGCCAATTTTATAACAGTGGTGCTCACTACAGAGGGCCCATTGACCAATAATAATACAATGAAAACTCAGTTGCCAACATTTGATTGCAAAGGAAATATTTATGGGTTTTTTTCGCCAATTTGAGTTTGCAACTGAAGGTACTTTGGATTGATGGAGGGCGAAACTATTGCTCTCCTCTTTGGATATTGGGAGTGCTGATCAAGTCATTTGTTAACTCTCAGCTAGTTCCATTTCATACCATGAAGTTAAGGAGATGGTGCTGCACTTGTTTGGCAGAACCAGGAAAATGTTGCAGCAAAAAATTGAGTTTTTAACCATTGGGTTTCAACTTAATGAGACCCTCACTGCATTTGCTGATCAATTCTCAGCTAAAGCCCATGTGTTAATTGGGGCAGGATATTTAACTGGTTGTGACATATGCATAGCGTTGACCTCTGCTGTGAGACCATATCGTGAGCTTTTTAATGCCTTAGCTCCATATTTATAGCTTAACATACCCTTGCTTAAATTTGTCCAAATTCTATGCCATTTATCCGCTACCTTCTTTTACCCAATATAGAGTGGAACCCTAGCGCCTCCGCTGCAGAAATTTCTTATCCAGAGGAATTATCCCTCTTTGTTCAGCGTCCATTCAGCATTCCCTGGCCTTATCATCAATGCATGCATCACTTCCAATCCAATTGCCAACAGCAGCTCACCTATTGGGAGAAGCCAGGTTACACTGTTCAATTCCAGCCCAACCTTTGGGGTGGCTCCTTTTACAATAATCAAGGTTGTAGGTTGTTGGGATTCTCAACAGTTTAAATGAAGCCTTGGCTTGGGGCTTTGAACTTGTTACTTATTTTGGGCAATATTGGCCTACATTTACTATTATTAATCTAACAATAAATGCTTTGTTAGGTCTAAAGCCCAAAATCATTATTAACTTCAATTTACTTAGCATCATCCAAATTCAATTAATATTGGATGAACTTGAGATAAATTATCAAACTGCTCCACTAATTGATAATCCTGGCTGATAAACTAATATTCTACACTGGAGGGAACAAATCCCTTATTTCAATGTTATCTTATCTCAAACTTCACCTTATCTTATGAGTACTTTATCTGTTACCTACTTCTCTTTATCATCTAAAAGATTTCTGGATAATATTTCCTAATCTATTTAAATTCCACCAGCGTACATGCCAATCATTCCTTATATACCTTATCTTATCTTTTCTCTTCTTAGCACTATTTAAGATGCTGATTATTTGATTAATAAAATAACTTTTACGCTTTACCTCTTTTGGCTCTTTAGTAGAAGTTCACTCTTGTTTTTGGGATCTCTGAACCAGTGTGGTTAAGTCCCTAACTCTTAACTTTTGGGACCTATGAACCTGCCTAGGTTAAGTCCCTAATTATAAACTATTAGGACCTCTGAACCTGTTGTTAAGGTTAAGTCCTACTCTCACCTGTCCACCTCAGCAAGCGTTGAAGGACCCGCCTTCAGACCTCTCTCAGTCCTAACATAGGTCTTATGGGATTAATTGCTTTTCATGTGGTCTCTCTGGGCACCTAGCTAGAAGTTGTCGCAAACGTCAGTCCCAGTACTTACCGCAGTAGCATTACCACCAGGGAAAAATCAGAGCGGAGTAGAGATGGGACTCTCTA
>JAKSZP010004582.1:0-47908 GCA_022478985.1 Massospora cicadina
CAGGAGAAATCATTTCTTCTGTCTGGGCTTGAACAGAGTCGTTCATAGTTGAGAGGGTAACCACTGCAGCGCCAAATTCAAAAATCAAGGTGGAAATGGATGGAAGTAATGGTTGGTCAATTATGTCATGAAAACAGCAGAAGTTTAGACTGGCCTGCCACTCAGGATGCTTGAGCACCCAAAAGGCAAGCCAGAATTCCAGGGGCATTGCTGACCATGCGACTTGATATGGAGCTGGGAAGTGTGATACAACGAAGTGGTGACGTAGCAGCAGGGTAAGGAGTACTCGCTGGACCCAATCAGTGACAGAGGGAGCCATGGTGACCAAAAGAATTGGTAATGCCCACCCAAAATGCGGGGCAATGGACCACCAGAGAAATGCCATCTGGGATGCAATTAAGGGGGAAAATAAACAAATGAAAATTTCTTTTTTTGTTAAAATTTTATTGGGAAAAGAAAGTAAAAAAATCGACCAACAATTTTCTCAGTGCCATGCAACTGATTAAATAGTGGTTGATTGGGTAGTGACAGGGTGGGGTCAGGGCCCAACAAATTTGTCCTGACTGGCGCATTGTTCAGGAATGGGGGGGCTTATTCTTTGAGAACTGACATTGCAAAATTCAGCAGCGGGCCAAGTCTCTGTCAATTTGACCTCAAACGTCCAAACCAAGGCTTGACTATGTTTCTGATGATTAACATGATGGCGTTTAGCCTGACAGGCGATGGGAATCCCCCAAGGCCATCCCTTATAGGGATGGGTCCATTTGGTTGGGAACAGGTTTGGTATGGTCAACCTGCCCGCGCTCAGTCATTTAACCATTTGTTCAGTCAAGAGCGGCATATCAGGTGCAGCGCCCGAATTGCTATTTGAGGGCTTTAAACTTACATTGATAGCACCCAATATTTGTTCAACTGGTCTGGAGATTGAATTGGAACTGTCAGGTAATCCAGCTGATATCTCATCCTTCATGCTTTTACAGCCATTCAAATTTTGCGCATCTGCCAGATTGCCAGCCAAATTAAATCCAACTGATTTCAAATTGATAAACTTGGCACAGATTTCGCTAATTCCCTGCAACAGTTCTGCTGAGGTAAGTGTGGGTATTAGGGGGTGGGATTTGAAGCGGATGAGCTGTTACCCATTGCTTATCTACTATGTGAGCGAGGTCATCCTGAGTGATGAGGGGTACCGCCATCCTCTTTGGTATCTTCTTTTTTTGGGAATGGGATGATGGAGCCATTGAGAGTCAAAGGATGTTCCCTGAGACTTACAAAAGGTCTGCGAAAAGTGATCAAACTGGTCATGCATGGCTTCAAGCCGGGTTTCCATTTTAGAGAGGGCTTCTAGGGGCCCAGATTCACATAGTCTCAGTTGAGCTTTGATCCCTGATTTATGAGTTTCAAGATCTTTCACTCAGCTCTCTATTGCAGTGACTTGAGAACAGAGTTGTGACACCATTGAACTTAGGTTTAATTGAGCAGTTTCCACGGCTTTCACGTGGTCCTTCAGCTCTTCTTTCATTTGTTTACACCCTTCATCATCACAAGAGTGGGAGCTGGGGCCTTGTACTCCCTCCTTAATCTGTTCATACTTCCGCTCAACCTGTGTTAATCAACTAAATACTTCCTTCAACAGCACAGGGCTTTCCAGCGAAGCTTTTATCATTTTTGCTTTGGTTTTGCATTCAGTCAGGCGACGTGCCAAATATTTGGTATTTTCAAATGAAGCTTTGAGAGCTAGCTCCTTTTCTAGCTGAACAACCTTGGCCGTGAGGGTGGTGGTGGTGCTAGATGGTTCAAGCAACAGACAACGTTCAAGCTCATCAACATGTAAAAAGGCCTGAATTAACTGTCACTCCACCACAGCCACAAGCTGTTCATATTTCTCTTGAAGGATGGAGTTGGGGGCTGAAAAGTCATGGTGCGTTTGCTCATTGTGCTTTTCAAGTTCATTAGCAAACTCCTCCAACAACAAGCGGGTGCTAGCGGAGGAAGCGTTCAGTTCATCCCAGAATATCTTCATGGCATCTCAATGTACTTTACAATCAAATTGTCCATAGTAGTAAGTCAATCATGCAACTGTATGATGAAGTTATAATTAGCTTCCACACCAGATCTAACTGCTCCAAGATGTTTGGAGGTCAGTTGATACAACTTATCATGAGCTAAATTCAGAGCTGCATGAGTTTCTAGGTGTCAATGTAACTCTTCATAATATATGACTAAGAGATGTATCATGTGTACCAAGGCAGGGGAACAAACTTGCATACGTAGGTGGTCAAATTTGTAAGCTGACCATAGGTCTCTGGGAGGACACTAGTCTCATAGAGAAACAAGTGGTGTTCCTCAACCAGCCATGCTCATTTGCAGGATGCAATGTTGCCAGGGTTAGGGATGCCATGAGTAAGGTCTCTCACAGCTTCAGTGGCTGGCCAAGTGATGTGATGAGACTTAGATATTAATATGCACTCAAATTGTTCTTCAAATATCAAAGCAGTAGGGCTGTCCATTTGATCATCATCTTCAGTCCCTTTCCCATTTTGCACCCAATAGGTGACACTCTCTATTTCTTTAATACTTATCAAAGTATTCAGGGGATCCCCCTGTAGTGAGCACCTGTTTGTGGGATCCACTGACAGATACCACAAATATTTTATTTAAAGTGAGAATTTTACTTTTTAAGAAAGTAATAAATAGTGCTTTGTTAATATTTTTTAAGTTTTTTTATTATTTAAGCAGGGCAAACCCAAAAAAGGTCCTTTCCTCAATACTAGTATTTCCTATTTAAACTAGTTTAAATTTCAAGACCATGGGTATTTGAGGCAAAAGTATATAAAGCTGAGTCATTTAAATTAGGAAATATAGGCTTTCAGCCTATCAGATTGAAGATAAATATTTTGAGGCAAAACTGACCCATGTGGTAATGATTTGATATATTGTATCCAATCACCAGTGAGTAAAATCTTCTCACCTCAGCAGTGGTCAGACTTGTGTGGTAATAATTGGTTAATTTGTACCCTATCATCATTGAGTAATATCTCCTCACTTTGGAGGTGATCAAACCCATATGGTAACAAACACCCCGAATTTAGCTGAGAAGTTGGAGTAATCCTATTATTAGTTATTACCTTTTTAAGCCATTTTTTGGTATAAACCATATTTTTCTAATAGTTAGGATTCCACTGAGAATCTGCCAAGGTCTTTTCACTGTAGGTACTCATATTGTTGATAACCACAATATTATCTGAAGATTGGGCAGGTGATGGGCCAATCATGGTAGCAGATTTGGGGGCACTTGTACCTCCAACATTCTTTTTCTTAAGTCAAGAAGGAGATTGTCTGACAGCACCCTCAGTGGCAGGTTCCAATTGAGATGGCTTGAGAGTCAGCTTATTGAGGTTCAAATCAGGAGTGGGAATCTCAACTTGTTTTTACCTTGAATCCCAACAACTGTACACAGCAAAAGCTACTAATATTACTAATATAATTACAAGACATATTTAAGTTAAATTAATCTGAAATACAAAACAAATAACAAATTAGGTTAATAAAATGTAAGTTTAAATTTTAAATTCTATTTGAGGTGGGCCGACCTGGGGACAATACCGCACCGATTAAGGGGAAATCGAATGAATGGGAAAGGAGGATAAAATCTGGAAAACCTCCATGCGAGGCGTATGATAGGCCAGGAACTCCATGGACCGCCTTTGCTATTTGCTATCTTGGTTCGGGAATAAAATGTAAGTTATAAATATATCTTTTGTACCCATGAAAATAAATAAAGTATGTTCTTACTATATATATATATATTTCATATTTACCTCTGAAAACAGAATGTTTTTAGAATTTTAAAGAAAGCAATACACTGAGAAGTAAAGGCAATTTGTTTTCCCTAAGCATAACAAATGATGTTTATGTAAACAAAATAGCTTCTTTAGGAACAAAAAATATAGTTTACACAGTGTTGTCAATCTGTAATTGTTTCAAATTTAAAGATTACCAACTTTATAATGTTTACTTTTGTCATAGATGTCATAAAATGAACTTCTGTATTTTAAGAGAATGTGTGACAACTAAACGGTTTAAACATCATATTCGTTTACTTCAGATCTAAATGAATAGGAATTAGCTATGTTTGACTCAGAAAGATTTTGAGTGTAGACTAGTGTTATTGAAACTGGGAATCTGATTGCAAAGGAAAATCTGTAAAGCAGGGTGAAATTTGGAATTTTATGTTAATAATTTTAATAGATATCGAACCAATCGTTAGAAGTGAAGGTTAGGAACGTCAATCAAAGAGCGTAACTTGTCAGGCTTTAGTAAAGGCCCGAGATTAATTTTTAGATAGAAAGCCAACAATATCCAGAATGGCTTGTTGGGTGCCGACAGTGACACAGGTAATGGCACCCACGAGGGTAGCCAAAATGACGGGGTATTCCCAAAAAGCACGTCCTTTAATCCCAAACATCTTGAGGTGGCAGACGGTGGGGACGATAAACACCAGCATGCATTCGGAGAAAGCCCCCACCAAACCCATGATGAGCTCAAACTCATCAATCACGCAACCGATGAGCGCCAGGGTGGAGAGGACGCCGGTGCGGATGAGGATGCGTATGGCCGCCTCGTTAACCTTTCCCATCTGCTCAACAGATACCTTAAAGTAGCGTTCAACTTCGAGACAGAGGGAGCACAGGAATACGGTACCAGCACACAGGACGTGGCAGGCGAGGAACAGAGATGCAATCCATCTCGGCGTCGTTTCGTCCAAGTTTTTAAAGATTGGGTTCTGGGTTTTGCTACCAAAGGTAGAATACCCAACCGCCGACATGACGAGGTACAGCACTGTAACGCCAAGGATTGCTGAGGTGACGGTGAAGTTCCATCGCTTTGGGCACTTCATACTTCTGTAAACGTGGGGAAATATCATTGTTCCACCATAGGCAAACGAAATGATGGCCATACCCCCGGGAAACTTGGTGAAATCAAACAAGATATGTTCACTATGCGTCTGGTGCGGGAGTTGCTCAAAACACATCACGACGCTGATGACGACGGCCAGCAAAGTGGCAAGCCCACCGAGGGCAGAGATCCATGCCACCTCACGTATCGTCTTGAAGGAAACCAACGGCACCCAAATTAAAAACCCTGCCGCCACGATGAAGGGCCATCTGGAAACTTCTGCACCGGTGTGATTCACCAAAGTGTGCACCTGAGTCCCAGCGTACACCATATACATGGTCACTCCACCCGAGATTATACTGTACTGGCAGAACTGTACAACGGTGCGACCCACTATGCCAAATGTTGTCATGCCTACATCGGGGTAGGTTTCGATATATCCACGTTCCAAATTGTTCATACACTTGACCAGCAGGGTACCAGTGTAGATGGAGGAGAGGGCTGCCAAAACAATTACCCCCAGCATGAGCCACCCCCATCCGCCAAAGTATTCCCCAACCCGAGCGTCCCCACTCCCGCGAGCGCATTCACGATGTTGAAATAAGCCCCTAAACTCGATCCTCTACCGACATGGTCACCTTCCTCAAGCCTTGGAATCTTAATTTCCGTAGAATCCATCTTATCCCATTATAATAAAAACTTCCTATTTATTCAACTGATATGATATCATTTAATTGTGAATCACGCAATTTGAACTTAAACTCGCGCAATAAGCTTGTAATCCAATTTGCTATCTTCTCACTCATATCGCTTCATATCACCACGCGGCTGAATTGTCCACAGGTCACACGTTCGCTACAATTTTAATTTTATAGCATCATTTTAGTATTGGAATTATTTCAACTACTAATCCAGATCCCTTTAGCAATTTAAAATTCGAATTGTTTCAACCACCCAATCTAGATCTCAACCTTTGATTTAGATTTTATTAAAATCAAAATTGACATGGATCTCTCTAGTACTAAAAAAAAATTGACATGGATCTCGTTAATTAGATTGAAGTCCCACCCCTTTTACGCAAGTTTCGACTGTTTCGAATATCACGTGACTTCCAATTAATCCGCTAAATCCCGAAACAAAATCTGATCCCAGTTGAGCTTCGAATATTAATCGTAATTGTCAAGATGACTAACCTTGACTATAATTCACCCCTGCACCCATTTTTAACCGACTTCGAAAAAGGAAACTCAATTCGACCTGTATAACTTTTTGACGATATATGTCTATGGCTTGGGGGTAAGTTCAAAATCCAGGCAAGTATGTGACCAAAGCGTGACGAGCTTAAATCATTCGAATTGGCGGTCATTTTTGCATAATTCAACCAATAAGAGTAACCAGATTCGTAAATGAATTATTGTAGATAGCAGTCAGTAAAATTTACCATAGACTGACCAATTAAATCAGCTATATATAATAAAAATAATTATTGTAGATGGCGATCAGTAAATTTGCCATAGTTTGACCAATTTAATCAGCAAGATTTAATAAACAAACATTGTAGATGGTGATCAGTAAATTTAGCATAGATTGACCAATAAAATCAACCAAATAAATAAATGATGTAATATAGATAGATATCATACTGTTTACCATATAATTGACCACTAAAATCAACTAAATATCAAACAAAAAATTAAACTACCAACCTTATACCTGAACATCATACCAATCAAATCAACTGAACAATTATACATTTATTATCATAGAATATTTGTATCAAGCAATTTGAGATTGATAAGAAGTTTAGGAGTAGAAGCTGGTATTATGCATTTATGACGACTTTATTTTTAAGATGATTTCCTAAACCACCACAAATAAACAATACCTAATTTAGATGCTTTTTTCCACTAGACATCACTTTCAAGCAATTCTAAAAAAACAGTCAATCTTCCACCGCCACCTCACAACATCAATTTCCCAATTTATGTCCTCAGATCCACCACCTGCTGCCCCAGTATGGGGCAGCAGTGCTCCACTCACTAGCATTTACCACCCAGCAAACAAACGCATGCGGACTGGCTTGTCCAGTCCATCAAATACATCCAGCCGCTGTCCCCCCAAGGGACTTAGCACTCCACCTTGCACAAGTCCACCTAACCTTCCCCCATCCTTTAGCCCACCTCAATCCACTATCCACTTTTGCCTCTGTGTCAAGTACTGCATCTCTTCCCATATGCTGATTAAACAATAATTGAGCTGGCAACTGCCACCTTTGCACTGGCAGGATTTATAGACTTCCACCCTTACAAGGGCTATTTTGATATAGGTTTCCCTACTGAACAGGTTGTAGTTGCTGCAGCAGCTATGCGCCTAATATACAAAAACACCCCCATTACCACCACCTGAACACATCTTCCAGATGATATAACACTTGTGGTAACCTTTGCAAACCTCCCCTCACACCTTTCCCCTCAAACACTTTATGAAGAGTTGATGTCAGGGCTGTCCACTTATAGCAAAAACCACATCCTCCAATTCATTGTCCCAAGTGGTGCTGAGCACCAAGTGACACCTTGGGCAATGGCCACCATTACTCCCACCAGCTGAACATGGCCCAGCACATCCCACCGCATGCCTATATCCCATCTGCACCTGACTATTTCTTTTAGGCTCACATTGTCAACAGTTATATAATTTGCCCCCTCTGCCATGAGTTGGACCATACAAAAACATGTTGATATAATTCAAACCTTTCAAACATGGCCAACTCCAGCCATAAGCCACACCTTCAACATTCAAGTGGAGATTTTGGCTGCCCCCACCCGCAGGTTGTGTGCTCAATGTATCAGCAGCAAAATCTAGCAGCCCAAATCTGAGCTGGCCAATTTTAACCCATGTCAACCAATCAGGAGCAAGTTTGGACCCATAGAAATCCAAAAATTCTCTCACCCCAAAACTTACCCAACCACCGCCACCTATTACTGAATCAATCCAAGTCAATTAAAATCCCTGGGATATATTGGATGAAGTGATCAAATCTGGTGAAATTGTCCCACCACTGGGTTGTCCAATTGATTTAGAATAAAATCTGAATTCAGACTTTGATGCCCCAGCCTATTTAACCAATATGTCCCCAAACAAAATGCTACCCCTTTCCAAAATGACCACCAACTTGCTGAGGCCGCAGTGGCCTCACCCAAAGATTACTGTCTTTGCAGAGCTTTAGAAAATCTGTCACTAAATTTAAAAAAGGGCTGCACCCCCTTGTTTCTCCCCAACTTTTCTCATATTGCAAAAGAGGAAATCAAAAGCTTCTATGAAAATGCCAACACCACTGTCAAACATGTCACTGAACTGGCAGATTTCTCCCCATCCACACATGTCACCAGAGCCAACATTGCAAAATTAGCCCAACTTCCCAATGCCCACATCCAAGCTGAACACCATGTTGCTAAACTCATGGAGGCTTTCATCCAGGCCCAAATCGTTGATCTTAACAACTATCTACTTCACTTTGACCCTCATCCTGTGGATGCCCAACCCCCTTGCTATCAACATTGATCTGTTTCTTCAATGCTGAACCCAATGATGATCCGCCTGATCCCCCTCCCCTCTGCCATGGTGGGATAAGTGGCTCACCGCTGTGCCACCTGGTAGGTCATTTTCTCACTTCTTTTAAGTATCCCGCTGCTTGTTTAAGGTGGTCAGTTCATGTTTTTTGTTTGTTTAGTTTTAGAGTTTCTGTTTCAGTATTGTTTATCCCCTGGTCAGCTAGCCTCAGCTAAATAAAATAAACAATACCAAAATTAAATCTAAATCTAATAAAGTTAATGTATCTACCAGCTATCTGCCTGCTGTCATACACAGTTTTAGTTAGACTAATCCAACCATTAGTTAAGTAACCTAACCATATCAGTTATTATTACTATAAAAGTTAAATGACAAAACATAATGATAGTATATTATAACAGTAATTAAATAAAGTGTTAAAAAAGTTTCTGACAACCTTCAGTCATAAGGCATATATCATGTACTTAAGCTTTTTATCATAAGGTAAAACTTAAAATCACTTTGGACATATATATGTCCTATGGCTTGGGGGTATGTTTTAAATTTAGAAAGTATGAAATCATAGTGTGATGATCTTATAGCATTATAGATGGCTAAAGTTTTTTAGATTGCTCAATATAATTAACCAAATAAAAAACTTTGTAGATGGTGATTAGCAAGTTTAGTATAGATTTTCCAATAAAATCAACTAAATTTAAAAATGAATTATTTAGATGGTAATCAGTAAGTTTAAAATAAATTAACTAATAAATTAAACCAATCAATATTTTACATATTGACATGGTTATATCCTAAGTCTGAGGGTATTGACATGAGTATGTCCTATGGCTGGGTGTATTTTTAAAGCTGGGCAATGATATAATATCATAATGTGATGAGTTTAAATTATTATAGACTGTTATTGGCAAGTTTGTTATGGATTTGGACCAATCAAACAACTAGATAAATAAAATGAAGTATTTTAAATGGCCATTGGTAAGTTTAATAAGTGATTGGGCAGTCAAATCAAATATATATATAAACATTTTTTTAAAAATGTTTCTTTTATGGTAAAAAGCTAAAGTGCATGAATATGTCTTACATATGGCTGGACATCATTAAAAACTTTTTACCATTTCATTTAGCAACATGCTGTGATACTATCATTGCATTTTGTAATTTGACTCTTATGGCCTGGCTTGGTGGATCAAATAAAGTATGAAGAATTTATAAAAAATCCAAAGATTGATGTTCTATCCTCTATGATTTCACCAGTGAGTTATAAGCCATCAAACAGAGCAAACCAGAATGCGCTGAATTATATTAAAGTCAACTCACTTGATTTTACCATTAATTGTTTAAGAGTCTAGGAAAATTAGATACTCAAATTTAGATTAGACCAATAATATGGCCAATGTAGTCCTACTAACACAACTTAATTAAATCTTGAAAAACTGAATTTATATTAACGAAAATTTATGCTGTCAATTTAGAGTTATCAGCAATCAGAGCATAGCATTGTGGTAAAAGTTGGCATCTGTCAATATGACATTAATAAGAGGGTCAAACTATACCACCTAGCTAAATAAAAAGCTGTGGACCAAATGGATGTGTGTGACCCTGCTAATTGCTTTAATGCCAAGTTTGGAAAATTATAGAACACCAAATTAGATCTCATGAGCACTAAACAAACTTAGAATGAAACCATTAGTTCAATTAAATCAACCAATTATCTACCAAACTGCTTATCCAAATTCATTGTCCAGATCAAATCAACCAAATAATGTCAAACCTCTTATCTGAAATATAACTAATTCTCATTAAAAGTTGAATAAAGTTTTTTCCCATGACTTTTATTTATATTAATATGCTTTTAAACTAAACCCTACCTTAATTGATTTCGTTTTATATAAAATATTTGTGCCAAGTCTAATGAAATTTGTTGAGTAGTTTTAGAGGATAGGTTGAACAAATATACTTACATGCATATACAATATTTACTTATAGGATGATTTCTTTTTTAAGCACTATGTGGTCCTAGCCTAATGGGGGAAACAGAACTTATAGGATGATTTCTTAGATCATCAAACTAAACGCTGCCCAATTTAAGAACTAGTTAAAATAACTTTGATTACATCTCTATTATCAGCTATCCTTCCTGCTGTTCCTCACAGTTTTAATTAGGACAATCTAGCCAATCACTTAAGTAATCTAACTATTACTGTCATCTTTCACTTATAAGTTAGATGACAAAATGCAATGATGACATCACAGAAAGACATTAAATGAAATGTTAAAGACAGTTTTGAACAACGTTTAGCCATAAGACATATTCATGCACTTAATATTTTTACCATAAGGTAAAGATTTATTTATTTATCTATTTTTTGCGCATGACTCTGAAACTAAAAGAAAAATTTGAATAAACTTTTTTCCATTGAAAGATGATAGACTCACTTAGCTCCCATTCCCATTTTTGTAAAAACTGGTCCTGTCATGAAGACAGCAAGTTAATTATAGACTGACTTTCCAATCTGATTGCTGAAGCACCAAAATGACAAGCCCAAATGCCAGCGGCACTGCTGATTGAGTGACCATTATTAGAAGAGGAATGAATTTCACCACTGAGCGTTTGTTAGCCATAGTTGTGTATAGGAACCTAGAAACAAACCAGCAAACACGTCCCCAGGGCCCATAGGTTTTTGAAATAGTTGGGTCAGAATGGTTAATTTAAATTTTATAGTAAAGTTGGGTTTGGAAAATGTAGTTTATTGGAAGAGTACTTATAGAATCAATTGTCAATTTCCTCAGTGTGCTACATCTATTTAAATAGATGACTGGATTTAGAGAATAGCTTATAAAAGCTCAGGATAAGGGCCCTCAAAATTCAACCAAAACCAGTGAACTTTAAACGAAGGTAAATTGAGAACAAACCTAATTGGAATTGACATCAAAAGAGTTGCAATGGGCTGAATAACTTCCAATTTGGCCTCAGATGCCTGAATTATGGTTCTCAGATGATTACAAGTCTGATATTGTAGTAAGGGTGATTTGGATATACTATGGACGAAATTGGCCAAAAGACCCTGGCCAATTCTAGGCGGAAACCTTTGGATTGGGGCAATACGTTTAGTAAAAATTCTTAGCCAAATAGCACGAGATTCAGTATTTGGATTGCTCCAATCAAGAATAATAATCAATGGAGCCCATCTGAGGTCCCCTCTCATTACATAAGTAATTTAGTAAAACCACCTACGTGGGGACCACCCCCTTTTAATGCCTTGGAGGAGTCCACACAGGTGCAAAAATATTCCCCAACAGTGATTGGGTCCAGTATACCAAATCCTTACCTAATGGACTGGTCCTACCAACTATTAACCCTTCTGCAACCATTCCATTGAAGCAAAGCAAGTTTTGATAGATCCAATAGGTCAAAAAGATATATTTCTTAATTCAAATGTTTTGTAGCTTATACTGGACACTTTGGTCATTTCACTATGAAACTCAAATTGGTTAAATACTAAGCAGCGTCCAATTAATGGGGGTCTCTTTTCAACCCATTGCGTATATTAATAAATTATATAAAAACCAGCTTTTTATTGTTATTTTTTATTTTTATTTTATATAAGTGGTCAGCAAAGTCCCCTTAAAATAGTTATTTCAGCATCAGAGATCAGATTTCTCTTGAACAAATTGTTGGAATTTAAGGTACCTGTACCAACGAGCACCAAAAAACCATGAATTTCAACAAGCGGTGCTCACTACAGGGGTGCATGTACACCACAAAAAACAACAAAAACAATGGAGGTTGGTGGAGTCAGTAGCCCTCATGACCTTCCCATGGAAGTAAACTACCAGCTAGCAACTCTTAACTCCATCTAGCTAGTGCTTTGTCTTGCCTCAAAAGGCTTGAGAAGCACTCATTTTAAAGCGCTCATGGTGCCTCCTCTGATATCCATATACCCCCTTTCAGGGACAAGTTTACCACAGGGGAGGGAAGTGTTGCTTTTTTCTTAATGTATGAAGTTGCTATGGAAGGGGCAACGGACCACTTTAAAACCAAGTACCTCCTTCCATCTTGAGTCATGGTGCTCAACAGATAATGGTTCTGCACATGGCTACCTTCAGCACCTTGTGGAGGTGAAGCAAGCACATAATGAGGAATTTGGCTCCCTACAAAGTTTGAACAAGCAGTACAGGCTTTTATGTGCCTTAGCCTGCAACAGGGTGAATCAATTGCCTCTTTTGCTGAATGCTTTTACAATAAAGCTGGATCCTTACTGCTTGCAAAAGTGCTATCTCTAGACAATGTAATTGCGCCTATCTTGGCTAACTTGGCATCCCAACCCTCCTTGGCAATGTATCTCTCTTCTGTAAAGCGCTCATTTAGAAATGTACAAAATAAAGAAAGCCTTTCTAGAGGTGACTGATATCTATGAACTTGACCCTATGCAAGGGTCTCTAAGCCTAGCATCATAGCTGACTATTTTAGCCTCTACTAGAGCTGCTTCCTCTGGAAACCTGCCCCTTTGGAGTTGCCATAATAAACTGCTTCTCTTCCCATAACAATAATCAGATGGTAATGGTTGTGACGGGTAGTGCTCCCCTTCATCTTCATCTCAAAAATCTCAGATAGTGAAAGTGTAAGTCTAGGGGAGTGACCCCTCTGCTTGGACTGAGCAGTTTCCCATTTTCTAATAAAAAGGGTCTAAAGAGGGCGGCTGTCCCTCTCGTCACACAGGGTGATCTTGACCATGTGGTAGACGAGCGCTGGGTAACAGCTCTCCCTCTAAATATTTTTCCTCCTGTCCCCACGCTTGCCTCAGCTGAATTAGTTTAGCAAATTGAGGAAATTTGCGTGGAAATCATTGGAAGCTGTCACCCCCATGAGTTGGAAGAACTTTATGAAGTCAATGGCGCTGAGCTCTCAAAATCAAAAACAACATGTCTTACAACCATGCTATTAAGGCCTGATGAGCTCGCACATATGGTAGATGTGGAATTAAGTGTCAAATTATTGGTAACACTCAACAATGGCATTAGGTCATCGAAAAAGGGCGTCAGTTCGAAACTTGCTCTAAAATAAATGGGGACAAAGCCTAATGGGCGTGTACCTCATAGTCAGAATGTGACAAGCAATGAATCCTCGGTCAAAATCCCCAATGTCAATGAGTTATTGGGTAATGAGGTTACCAACTCTAGACTCCTCTCAAAAGAAATTGGGGACAAAGCCCGTCAGTCCTGTACCTCCATTGGGGACTGTTGCTGATAGTTCAAAAACGCCCCATTTCAAAACTATGGATTGTCAATCAATGTTAACCACCTGGATGAACAAACGCCCCAGTGACTGGACATAGGTGGATTGGTCATCCCAAACCTGTTTCTGACCCATTGGGATCGCCCCTATGTGGGATGGCCTTGGGGGATTCCAATTGTCTGTTGGTCCAGATGCCATCATACCAACCATCAGAAATGCAGTGAAGCATTTAGTCAGGCATTCACGGTAAAACCAATAGTGACTCAGCCAGCTGACAATTCCTTTGATGTTGGCTCAGATTGAAGTTGTTATTCCCCCTCCACAAAAATTCGCTGGGTTAGGTCGAAATTTGAGGTCCCCAATCCCATGCTTTGACAAGCTGTCCCAAATTGAACACTATTTAATCAGTCACAATGCACTGAAAAAGTTGTCAAATATTTCTCTCTTTTGTTTTTCCAATAAAAAATCCCAATTTCTGAACCCAACTTTATAATGAAATTTAAACCACCCATCCAGACCCAATTATTTTAAAAACCCACGGGCCCTGGAACCATGTTTGCCTGGTTTGTTGCTAAGTTCTTATACATAGCTATGGCCCTTGGGCACCCGTTGGCAAAATTATTTCCTGTTTTAATAATAGTCGCCAAGCAGCAGTGCCTCTGGCATTTGGGCTTGTCATTTGAGTGCATTAGCACTCAAACTGGTAGGCCAGTCTAAAACCAACTTGCTGTCTTCATGACATAATTGGACAACTATTATACTTAACCATTTCCACCCTTCGCATTGAAATGAGCGTATCAGTGGTCATTTTCTCTCAGATAAATAAGGTTGTGAAGAAGTTTTAGTATGGCCACAATAGCCTATTATCTCCCAAACTTATTAAGACCACACGCCAAATTGTGTTTCTCATGCTAGGAGCCGCTGAGGTGGCCTTGGTGTCAAATCCCAGCTCTGAATCATTGTCCAAATTGATTCCAATAGTTGCCATGTCCCCTCGCCCATGTCAGTACATTCTGGCCTTCTGACTTATGAAATATCTGCCCTTGTTGCCAACCTTAAGGTTTCCCCAAATCCTATTACTACCTCTTCCTTAACTACAGACTCAACTATAGCTGCCAATAAAGATAATTTAACCTATTTTTTATTGCACATGAAATTAGTATTAGAGCTCAACATGTGTCATTTGAGGCCTTGATGGACACTGGAGCAGCGGCAATATTATGAGTGTAGATCTGGCCCAACAGTTGGAACTTGAGCTGGACTTGGGTCCTTCACTGATGATTGCCTCATCAGCTTCCAAGCCCTTGTACCTAGTACGACGCCCAGTACCCTTCTCAGTTCACCAGTTTAGCTTTTGCAATCGGTTCTCTGCTATGCCAAACTTAGTATTTATGGTAATTTTGATAGTGGGTTGGTGGCGTCAACAGCATGAAAGAATTCACCTCAGGTCTGATATGTGTCATTTACTAATGACCAGTCAGAAGGCGATTTTCTTTAGTATATGCTCTTACTAAAACTCAAGGTTGCAGTTCAATTACTTCCCTTGTTTCCCCTGCAGGCCTCCCATCAGATTTCCATGAGGCATCAATGGGATATTGAAGTATCTTTGATTCTGAGAAGGCGGACCATCTCCCCCTCATATAAATTTTGATTTGGGATATATAACAATGGTTCAGGTAGTGGCTACTAATTGTCCTTTGTACCCACATACAGCGGAGGAGGAGGCTGAACTCAATGCATGGTTGGATGGCATGCTTAAGAAAGGGTGGTTGTTTAAAGAAACATCACCAGTTGCTTCTCTCATCATCTTTGCCAAGAAGGCTGATGGTTCCCTTAGTCCATGCATGGATTATGATCACCTAAATAAGATCACACTCCATGATTCCTACCCTTTGCTGTCAGAGTAGACAATTGGCCAAATGATTGCTAAGTCGCATGTGTTCTCTAAACTCAATCATATTAATGCCTTTAATCAAAATTTGGGTGATGGAAGATCAGGAATGGCTTACCACTTTCCGAACAAAAAGGGTCATTTTTCAACTTTGGGTAATGCCATTTGGGTTAGAGAATGCACCAGCCACATTTCAAAGAATGATCAATAGTGTTGGGTGATCTCCATGTCAGAAAATCTCCTTATCAACTTAAGAAAAAGAATGTTGGAGGTATGAGTGCCCCCAAATCTGCTACCATGATTGGCCCATCACCTGCCCGATTTTCAAATAATATTGTGGTTATCAACAATATGAGTACCCACAGCGAAAAGACCTTGGCGGATTCTCGGTGGAATCCTAATTATTGGAAAAATATGGTTTATAACAATAATCAGCTTAGTAAGGTAATAACTAATAATAGAATTACTCCAACTTCTCAGCCAAATTTGGGGTGTTTGTTACCACATGGGTTTGATCACCTCTGAGGTGAGAATATATTACTTGACGATGATAGGGTGCAAATTAACCAATCATTACCACATGAGTCTGACCACTGCCGAGGTGAGAAGTTTATACTTGATGGTGATTGGATACAATTCATCAAATCATTACCACATGGGTCAGTTTTGCTTTAAAATATTTATCTTTGATCTGATAGGCCAAAAGCCTATATTCCCTAATTTAGATGACTCAGCTTTATATACTTTAGCCTCAAAAACCCATGGTCTCAAAATTCAAACTAGTTTAAATAGAAAATACTAGTATTGAGAAAAAACCTTTTTTGCTTTGGCCCTGCTTAAACAATAAAAAACATAAAAAACTTTAACAAAGAGTCATTCATTACTTTTATTTATAAAGTAAATTTCTTACATTAACAATAAAATTTATGGCATCCATCGGTGGATCCCACACTCCAGTTCACCTGAGTGGTAGCTTATATTGACAATATCATGGTACACTCCCTGACTTCCAAACAACATGCAAAAGGCTTAAAAGCAGTTGTGGTGACCTTACATAATGCGCGCCTGTTTGTCAAGCCTTTAAAATGCGAGTTTTATTGGGAGAAAGTCACATTTTTAGTCAATCCCATCTTAAAGGATGGGTACGCCATTCCCCCTAACAAGTTGGACGCCATCCGCAAGTGGCCCAATCCAATGACCCAAAAGCAATTAAGAAGTTTCTTGGGCACTATAATTTTCTTAAAAAATATTTTTCCTGCCTTATCCCAGTTATCCGCCCCACTTCATCCACTCACGGGTAAGAATGTCCCCTTTTATTGGACGCTTGAGTGCCAGCAGGTGTTCAAGTCAATCAAAGAGTTGTTTTTGTCTCCCCCTATCCTAGAACATGTGGACTTCTCCAAGCCCTATGTCATAGCATGCAATGCGTCATCTGTTGCAGCAAGGCTTTATTGCTTCAGAAGCATGAGGGGTTAGAGCACTCCATCGCCTACTTTTCTCACAAGTTCTCTCCTATAGAACAGTCTTGGGCCATCTATGATAAGGAGCTGGCAGCCATGGCGTGGGCCCTGACTCACTGGCGGTATCTTTTGCAGGGCGCTCAACATGAGATAATAGTGCAAATGGATCATAAAGCCAGTCACTACTTTTGCAAACCACAGAAGTTGGCACACAAGCAAGCTCAAACCTACCAGGATTTGTGTAGCTCTAAATACAGATATGAGGTTGTAAAAGAAGCATTGAATGTTTTCCCAATTTCTTAAGTCACAACCCCACACATTGCCCTGTAGATCCAGAAGAGGCGGATCTTGTTACAGTTATCCCTCCCGGCCAAATCTTATCCATCATCCTTCCCAGGGTTTCAACAGTTGATTAGCTCCAGATGCACCCCTAATCTCCCAAGTTTTGGCAGCCCAAACGGCCTGTGCCAAAGGGGTGTACCTTTTGGAGCGGGTGTCCCCTCCTGTGTCTAAACATTACTTGTATTCCCTGGGTGAGGGTCTCATTCAATTTCAGTCAAGGGTTTGGGTTACTCCCCTTCTTTGAGCTGAAGTGATTCAGGCTCACCATGAAACTTACATGGTTAGACACCCTGGGAACAAGAAGTGACTTGACTTGATCAAGCGTACCTATACTTAGCAGGTTTTTCAAAAATGTTCTGGCATGGATTTCAGATTGCGTCACTTGTGCTCATGCTAAGTCAGATCTTTCAGGCAAGAATGGCCTTCTTCATCTCTTACAACAAGCAGAGGGCCCATGGACATTGGTGTCCATGAACTTTATTGTTGAACTTCCCAGTTAGAATGGGTTTACCACAGTGATGGTGGTGGTTGACCATTTCACAAAATTTCCCTCTTTAACCCATGTTCCTCTGCTATCACTTCTAAGGATACTGCTCGACTTTTCATGCGGCATGTGTTCTCATTGTTTGCCTTTAACTGGAGATTGTTAGCAACTGCGGGCCTCAGTTCACAGCGCGACTCTGGAATGAGCTCTTGGCGATTTTAAAGATTACGCCCTGCCATATAACCGAGTACCACCCACAATCTGATAGCCAAACTGAAAGGGAAAATCAGATCCTTGAGTAGTATCTGTGCTATTATGCGACTGCTGCTCAGGATACCTGGTCTGATGACCCCCTCGCTCAGTTTGCATATAATAATGGAACGCATGTCTCCACTGGATTCTCTCCATATGAAGCAACCTTGGGGTACAACCCCTCATTCTCAATTGGTCCATGCCTTCACCCAGAGGTATCAGCCACCACCAATCATACCCAACATATCCGGACAACGCAGTCCTTAGTTCAGGAGCATTCACTAAGGCCATAAGTGACTATAAATGGTTTGCAGATCAGAAGTGGTTCCCAGCTCATGACATAAAGGTTGGTTCATATGTCATTCTTGATATGCGCCACTTATGGATGAAGGTGCCCTCATGTAAGTATGCAAGCAAATGCTTGGTCATCATTTGGTGGAGGAAGATTTAGGGAATGGCGCTTTCCAGTTAAAATTGCCACCTCAATGGAAGCAACACCCAGTTTTCCATGTATCTCAATTATTCCCTTTCAAGGAGGCAATTACCTCAGATCTAGAAACTATTGTGATTGAGGATGTTGAGGAAGCTGAAGTGAAAGGCATTTTGGCTTCCTGAAAATCTCATAGATCAGTTCAATATCTTTTTGCTTGGAAAGGCTATCTAGCCTACAAGAACAGTTGGGTCAGGGCTCAAGATTGCATTAACTGCTTTGAGTTGACCGAGGCTTTCCATGCCTCCCATCCAGAATCTTCTCGTCCTCCCCAAAAATTGCAGCTTTGAAGGCAAGCAAATTACCAAAGCCCACAAAAATGTGCCTCTCACGCAGTTTCCTGGTGGTAACGACCCTCCTTTGGCAAAAGGAAAGGGTAATGTAAGACTAGGGGAGCAACCCCTCAACTTGGACTGAGCAGTTTTCCCATTTTCTAATAAAAAGGGTCCAAAGAAGGAGGCTGTCCCTCTTGTCACACAGGGTGATCTTGACCATGTGGTAGACAAGCTCTGGGTAACAGCTCTCCCTCTAAAGATTTCTCCTCCTGTCTCCACGCTTGCCTCAGCCAAATTAGTATGGCAAATCGAGGAAATTTGCACAGAAATTATTAGAAACTGCCACCCTATGAGTTGGAAGAACTTTATTAAGTTTATGGACCAAGCCCTCAAAATTAAAGTCAAAATGTCTTACAATCATGGTAACGAGGCCCAACAGGATTGCACATTTGGTAGATGTGGAAATAAGTGTCAAATCCTTGATAGCTCTTGAAAATATCATCAGGTCATTAATTGAGCGTTAGTTTAAAACTTTCTCCAAAATCTATGGGGACAAATCCTAATGGGCGCATACCTCATAGTCAAAATGTGACAAGCAATGAATCCTTGGTCAAAATCCCTGATGGCATCAAGCCATTAGTTAATGAGGTTGCCAACTTTAAACTCCCCTTTTAATTGTTGAGGACAAAGCCTGCCAGGCCTGTACCTTCATTGGGGACTGTTGCCAATAGTTCAAAACCCCCATTTCAAAATCTGGATTGTCAATTGGTGTTACCCACTTGGCTGAAAGAATGCGCCAGCAACTGGGCATGGGCAGGGTGGTCATCCCAAACCTATTCCAATCCGTCGGGAACGCTCCTATGTGAGGTGGCCTTGGGGGAGTCCAATTTTCCGTCAGGCTAGATGTCATCATGCTAACTGTTGAAAACAAAGTGAAGCCTTAATTCAGGCATTCACAATCAAACTGTTAGCTATTTGGCCTGCCGCTTATTCCTTTGATGCCAGTTCAGATTGAAGTTGTTATTCCCCCTCCACAAAAATTCGCTGGGTTAGGTCGAAATTTGAGGGCCCCAATCCCATGCTTTGACAAGCTGTCCCAAATTAAACACTATTTAATCAATCACAATGCACTGAAAAAAGTTGTCAAATATTTCTCTCTTTTGTTTTTCCAATAAAAAATCCCAATTTCTGAACCCAACTTTATAATGAAATTTAAACCACACATTTAGACCCAATTATTTTAAAAACCCACGGGCCCTGGAACCATGTTTGCCTGGTTTGTTGCTAAGTTCTTATACATAGCTATGGTCCTTGGGCACCCATTGGCAAAATTCTTTCCTGTTTTAATAATAGTCGCCAAGCAGCAGTGCCTCTGGCATTTGGGCTTGTCATTTGGGTGCATTAGCACTCAAACTGGCAGGCCAGTCTAAAACCAACTTGCTATCTTCATGACAGAAAGCAGTCATTTCTTTACCTTGCTCATATTTTTCTCCAGCGCTGACTTCACAAGTGGTTACAAAGCCTGCTCCTAAGTCCAAAACCCTTTCTTGGGTGCTAATCGCCCCCATTAACAATGGGTTAAATGACTGAATCACATAAGCTAAGCTGCCTGCTTTACAAAAACACAAAGCTAATGATCAACCTAAAGCTGGCATAGAAAAAGCTTCCCCTCCACGACACTATCTCCATCAACCTCTAATTCATCTAATTATAATTTGAAACTTGTCTATGAATCAGCCCAAAACCCATATGTTGAAGGTCAAAAATCGAGCCATGAAAATTTCAACGCCTCCCCAAAAAGTTATTAAGGTGGAGAAGCAACCCCAGGACCTATCATACCCTAAGGGAAATCTTGAACCTACAACACCACCAATGGCCTCCTTGACCTGCATTGATAACCCCTCTGATGACGAATCTAAAGGGGGTGGCGAAGATATGGATCATTATGTTTTAGGAGCCCCAGGTGAAGTGGAGGTACATGACCAAATGAACCTGGAGAGATTGGATGGGCTAAGAACCCCCTGTCAAACCTATCTTTATCAAGTGTTGAGGGGACTTGTGGTTATTGACACTGACAGTGATGCTGATCAGCTCATTGACTCATATATCCTCTCTACTCAGTGTGTTCATACCCTGAAAACTATCCATGAAAAATACCCTGGCACTGCAAAACGACTTGCCTCTAGTCTCCAACTATTGGAGGTCCTCGCTCTCCTCCCACCTTGGGTAGAACTTTAATTAAAGTGGAGGTCGTTATCAATGGAGTGCAGGTTAGGGATATCCTTGACATTGGGTCCCCTGTAACGTTGTGTCAACCAAGCTCATTAGTAAAATTAAGCTGGCCCCTGACCTAGACTACACCCAAGAGTTTGGAGCTGCGGGCACAAACAACACCTGCGCCATTGGGGTATATTCTTCTCTGCCCATTTGTTTTAAGAAGCTTATTTTGTCAGCTTCAGTGGTGGCCTTGACCAATAATACTTATGATCTACTTATTGGGATCCAGTTTATTCTCAAATATGAAGTGTTATTAACTTGAAGCAGGGCTCTCTCTCCTTAATGAACTATGAGGTTCCTCTAATTCTAACTAATGAAGAGCTCAATAAAAAAGATTACACTTGCACGGTTGAGTACCCCTCATCCACCTTAATCTTAATTTATTGCGAGGAAGGCTGACCAGGGGATGGACACTTCTGAATTTCAACCCAAAAGAAACAAAACTTAGTAACAGGGGAAGCACCCCAGAGAAGCGATGCTATCTCTTGTTGCCAGCGGGAACGCCACTATGGGGAGGGGGAGGGGACGTGTAAAGGGGCTGTAACCACAATTGACCTGTGTGGAGGAAAGGGTCCGATTTGATGAACCAAACTGGGAACCAGGAGGAGACCAGCTGACGGTGAAGCGGTGGGAGGTACCCAAACATCCACGCCTGAAAGTGGTCCACCAAATGGGACTGGAATCTGTGGACAGCTTCTGGGAGGGTGGGGGTGGAGCCTGCGATGGCATCCAAGATAATTGTGTGGATAGTCCACATGGCGATTGCGACCACCAGAGTATGGAGGGAGTGTGGAAGGGGGGATGCCATGGATATAGCAAACATATCTCTTGACAGGCTAAAGGGATGTGTTTGATCCTGGCCAAGCAGACGTTGAACTTCGCGCCATATCGCTTTAGAGGTAGGGCACTTCTCCAGGCGATGGAACAGCGTTCCATAATGGCTACACACGACGCAGGATGAGTGTAAAGCGTTAGAGCACTCAGCTGTATGGTACACCCGCCTCAGGCAGCGCCACACATGTAAACGGATTTGAGGCTGCAACAGAGGGTGGTGTGCGTATTTCCAAATAGTCTTCTGGGTCTCAAGGGAATAAGGGATGTCCATCATGTCCAGGTAGTCCACCCTGGATAGGATATGGGGCCGTGTGGTGATCAAGCCATCTTGAATGGGTAACCCCTGTACCTCCTTTGTGAACTGAGGAGAGGGGCGGCCTCCCTGGGCTGTGTGTCCACTAATATGAATTCTCCACTCAGCGCTCCACATGGAGAGGAGGATTTGTTTGTAGTGGGTTTTTATCCCGTGAGGACCTGTGGCCGATGGGTGGGAAGCCAGATATTTCATCAAGGAGTGAGGGTTCGATGGTTTTTAAGGCCCAGGGCGCGGGAGAAGTTGGAGCAGGCCACGTGGGACCAGTGTTGGGAGGGGAGCGTAGGGGCGGTGATGGCCGCAATCCAGGTGCCCAGGATCTTGGCAGCATGGGCTTTAAAGTCGAGTAGGCCCATGCCACCATGATGACGAGGGCCAAACATGACCTCAAGCCGCACTGGCGGTGGGCGGCCTGACCATAGCCACCCTTGTAGGAGGGCATACTTAGATTTTAAAAACCAGGAAAGATGGCGATTGTGTGGGCTCCAAACCAGACTTTGGAGAGGAGCATAGAGTTGGCTAAGACAACCCTGCCAGTAAAGGAAGTAGGGTGGGCTCTGAGGGAGGCTATACTCTTCGTCACATTGTCTAGAATATGACTTTTCATTATTGCTGAGGCATACCCGCCTGCCTCCACCCACACGCCCAAATGGCGGAAAGGCCCTATGGTAGGCCGTGGCACGAAGGGGAGCACAAGTGGGGCGGTGTGGGGTGAGCAGGGAAGGCGAGCACGTGTGGGAGCAGATGGGCTGGGCTGGGCATTGGTCGCTGGGGCCCAGCAGGTTTGATACTGACCAAGGAGGATGATTTCGGTTTTGGAAGCGTTCAGTGCAGCATTACTTACCCAGGAATACTACTGGATGAGAGCTCCAAGCGCGCATGCATCTTAATTGTTAGACACCCCAACCACACAATCATCTGCAAATGCCATCATCTTGACTGGGGCTTGGCCTGGTACATGGACCCCAGTGAGGTGGGCATTTACATTTCGAAGTAGTGGGTCAAGGCTGAAGTTGTATAAGAGTGGGCTAAGGGGGTCCCCTTGTCGCAAGCCCCTTTGAGGGCGGACTACTTCCGTTAGGAAGCCAGGGCCATGCACTGCCATTGTTGAAGATTCTGTGAGCAGCATTACCCAGTTGATGAAGCGAGGGGGCAAGCGGAATTGGTGGAGCAGGCCCTGAGGTATTCCCAGTTTACTCTATCATAGGCCTTCTTTTGGTCCAAAAATACAAGTGCCCCAGAGGCCTTAGACTGGCATGTGTTAGCTACAGAGTGCACGTTATCCCAAATCGACCTTCTGGGTATAAAACCAAATTGTTCTGTGGAGATGGTGGCAGATGCTACAGTCCCTAAACGGTTAGCCATGATTTTAGTTAAAATTTTTGTATCCGTGTTAGTTAAAGAAATGGGACGCCAGTTGGCTAGGTCTATCATATCCCCTTTCTTGAATAGTGTGATTGTGAAGGCCTCTTGCCCTCCTGGTAGAAGGCGCATATCCAGAAGGCTCTGGTTAAGGGAGGCAAGCAGCAGTGGGGATATATATTTGAAGTACTTCTTATAGAACTCATACAGAATGCCATCAGGGCCTGGGCATTTCTGATTTGGTGCACCATGAATAGCTGACCAGAGTTCATTTGGAGTAATCAAATTCATTAATTCTGGGTTTCAGGAAACGGTACAGATGTGAGTGCTGTCAAGAAATTTCGCCACTTCAGCCAGCTGAATTGGATCAGATTGGTATAACCCAGAGTAATACTTTTGTATTCTGATTGCCACTTCGGCCAGCGTATCTGCAACAGAATCATCTGATCTCCGCACCTGTGTGCAGGCCACACTCTGGCACGGCGCAAAGAATTTTTTTAAAAAATATGCGGTGCATGTGCCACCCTCTGTAATGTGTTTGGCCCTGTACTGAACACAAACCCAATGTTTGTGTTGCCTTTCAAGCGCGTTGAGGTAGGCGCTTCTTCTGCCCACTTCCATCCCCAAGCAGGACTGTAGCCTGTGGCTGGGATGTTGAACTCCAGGTGTGCCAACTCTGCCAGAGCGTGTGAGATGATGGCTGATGTAGCTCGTGAGCGTCAGGAGGAGAGGTGTCGAGTGTGGCAGATGGTATCCTCTTTGAAGGTTGACCATGTGGAAATTGGGTCCGCACAAAACAGTGTAATAAACTCTTTTGCCAAAGTCACTGATTCCACTCAAGTGGAAAATCTTGGCGACGCATGTTTGGGTTGGCGGAGTTTGCACTAATTCAGGGCCTTAGCCACTGTGACAGGTAAGTGGTAGGTTATTGAGACCAGCCAGTGATTGGAGAATTTGATTTTTGTTGTTTGGAAGTGGAAAAAGTGAGATCAAAATTTTGTTGGTGTGAGGATAAGGTCAATGCAGGTTATGGACCTTAATTGGCCGTTGTGGACGTGGGGGCACATCATGTTTTCAAGCAGCAGGGCTTGCTGTGGCAGAACATCTAATAACCCAAAGGTGGCCTTTAAAACGCGAAGTTCTATGTGACCCTGGGGTCATGGGAGGAGGAAGGCCAACAGTCCGTGGGTGAGTTTAGCCAACAGTTCATGTTGCCGACTATAAAAGGGTCAGGGGGTAATGGAAGGGATTTGACTGATGAGAAATATTCCTGACGCTCTCATGCACAGGTTGGGGAATAGATGTTGACAATAGCATGCGCCACGTCAGCCCATGAGAAAGTGACAATGAGGACTCGGCCATTGAGAAAGGATTCTGACAATAAAAATTTAGAAAAATTGTTTCTGAACTAGCACCCCATAGTGCTTTGACCAGAAGGATAGGGAAGGAGGAGCATGGTTTTCCAAGCATCCTCAGAACCTTGTGGACAGTGGGACTCCTGGATGGCCAGGATGTCCACGCGTAAAATTTTTTTTGTAAAAACTCAGTTTCCTAGCCCAGGACAGCGAGGCCTTGAGTCTGGCAATATTTAACGTCCCTAAAGTGAAGGTTTCCCCCTTTGCACCTTAGGTGCAAGGGGGTGAGCACCTGTGCCCACCATCCTCCTCTGGATCCCCAAGGACCTTCATGGTGGCTCAGATGTTTGCAGCAATACTATTGGTAGTTTTGTTAATTTTAGCAGAAATATTCACGTTGACTTTTGCCTTCGCTTTTTCTTTCCAAGATGTTGAACAAAAATTTTGCAGTGCGGATGAGTTCAGTGCACCAACGTTTGGGTCAAAAAATTTTTTTCAGGTAGGTTGGAGACCAAGTCAGTTTCAATCAGGGCTTGGTTGCAAAGGTCAGGTGAGATTGAGTCGCCCATCAGATCCTCAGATTGGGTGGCCCAATCAGCATGGGCTTCCCAATCTGTATGGTTGAGGGATTCCAGAGTTGCTTCTGCCGCGAAGGTTTCAATGTCCTCCTGGCGTTGGGAGTGTGGGATAGCAGAGGCGACTTTGGCCGCTTCCTTGGCCGCGGCCCTGTAGGCCTGTTTGGCCTTCTTTCGCTCTTGAGGGGAGATATGCTTTACTAGTAAGTAGCAGCCTTGTGCTCCCCTCGGGAAGGCCTCTTTGGTATTTGAGGTTGGTTCATAGTGCGCCTCCCCGCTGGCCATGGCCGCCAAGGGGTGCTCTTGAAATGTGATGCCCTCCTTGGTGGGGCATGCGTGTGACTTATGGTAGAATGCATCACAGTGGGTGCAGATGGGGGTGCGCTGTCTACGGTTACCAGAAAGGGTGGGTGGTATGCTTTACGATATTAATATAGGTGGAGTGTGGGATCTGGGTTAGGTCCTTCGCGACCTCCTCGGTTGGAGTCAGAGCTGCAATGGCTTTGCTGGTGCACAGGTGTGGCATCAGCGTAAAGCATTGCATCTCAAAGGATTGTATTTTGCCATATATGGTGAGACCATCTTTCAGGTGCTGCCTAGAATGGCACGCTTGACTGTAGTGGGCAAAAAGTTGAACGTGAGGAGAATTTGGTTGAATTTTGTCCATCTGGTGTGATTGGCTTTGATGACCTGCTGCCCTTTGGGGAGGTTGATCACTACGCGCACTGCAGCAGCTTCATCTGCTGCCTCCTTGTTTTTGAAACCGAGGTCCAGCCAACCACATGTCATGGAGTGAGGTGTGACGTACACCGCGGTCAGAAAAAAATTGTGCACATCCCCACAAAATTTTTCCCATAAAGCTGATTGTTGTATATCTAGAAACACCTGGACTCCGTATTCCACTGATGAGAGTGGTTGAGAGTGCGGCGTGTTGATGTACTGGTTACATCGCGCCTGCCAAGCAAGGATTTCTGGGGAAATAGTGACCTCCAGTTTTTTACTATTTTCTATTCCGCTGGTTTCTATGGGGCGTTTTTGAATGTTGGAGGTCGCGGGCCTACCACCTGTGCCTCTTACCTTACTTGCCCAACTGCTCCCTGACATGGGCGCAGACTAATCTCCTCTAAGAGATTATCAAACTAGATTCAGACTTGAATTGAATAAGTTGCAAAAGTGATTGCAACGAGAGAGAAAAGTTTACCCCTCATCCACCTTTTTTTTTTTTTTAGTACTAGATGGTACCCCTCATCCACCTTATCCCTACATTATACAACGGCATGACGCAACACCAAGATGTTGCCTAAATTAGTGGATGCTCTAGAGAGTATCCCTTTCTATGCACCCAAAGAGTTATTAATTAAAGCGGGTGAACAACGGGTAGTTGACACAAATTTTACCATTCAAATCCCCCATAACTGTTTAATGCACCTAATAAGCATCGGCAGAGTTAGCCCTCTTAAACCTCAAGTCTTGCTAGGTGTGCTATACCCAGCTTATCAGCGACCAATCACTCTCCTGTTGGGGAATCTCACCCCAAAGGACTTGGTCATAAAAAAGCGACATGAGATTAGAAGAGTCCTACTGATACCCATTGAGGACATCAAACAAGTCCACTGTATTGGGTCTATGACAGATATGGGCCTACCTAATGACCAATCGTTATGTAATCTTCCCACTGTTCAAATATCTGATAATAATTTCCTTCTGAGCGTAATAAAGTTCATAAGTTATTGGAGTCAGATAGCGATATCTTCTCTACCTCTGATACTGATCATGGGCACATGAAGGGTTGGAATCACACTATTGACATTGGGGATGCTCGTCTCATCAGATCTAAACCATACTGTAAATCAAAGATTGAGGAGGTACAGATGCAAATGGAGCTAAAACAGTTGTTGGACTCTGGGTTGCTGGTGCCATCCCAAAGCCCTTGGCCATTCCCATTTCTACTAATAAAGAAAAATGGAGGTAATTGAATATTTTATGGACTACTGTAAACTGAAAAACCTCACCAAGAAATATAGTTATCCTATACCTGAATTGATGACACCCTAGATCAACTATCTGGCTCTAACTTCTTTTCAGCTATGGACTTGGCTAGTGGTTATTGTCAAATGGACCTCTCTCTCCAAGATCATGAGAAATGCACTCTTATTTTGCAGTGAGGATCTCTTTCAACATACCCAACTATCCTAAGGGTTATGCAACGCCCCTGCAACTTTACAGAGAGCCATGTACCACATCTTGCAGGACCTCAAGTTTATTTACATCATTGTTTACCTCGATGACATTACAGTTTTTTCAAAAACCTTCAACAAACATCTTGCTCATCTGCAGGCAGTGTTTCAGCGCTTAAGTGAGGCCAACATTAAGTTAAAGCACTCCAAGTGCACATTTTTCTAAGGGAATAAGATTTCTTGGACACGCCATTTCACAGGAAGGGATTTAACCCCTCCAAGACAAGGTTGAAGCTATAAATAAACTTCCTGCTCCTAAAACACTGCGCAATATTTAGGATATATCGGATATGATGGGGTATCACCACCAATTTATCCCCAAGTTCGCCCAACTAACTGAGCCTCTTGTCCAGCTACTGGTTAAGAATGTCCCTTTTCATTGGGGAGATGAACAACAGGACGCTATTGAGACACTAAAGCAGTTGTTGCAAAAGCGTCCAATCCTGCGCCACCTTGATTATGGTAAGCTTCCCTTTTATCTACTGATGCCTCTGACTACGCAGTTAGGGCCATACTAGCTCAACTGGAGGTTAATGGCGTGGATCACACAGTCTCCTATTTTAGCAAGATGTTATCCAAGTCTTAATGTAATTATTTCATCACTGAGAAGGAGTGCCTTAAGTTCCTTCTGGCTGTAAAATATTACCACCTTTTTTATATGTAACTTCCTTCGCTGTGGTCTTTGACCACGCCTCCCTGAAATGGTTACAAAATATGAAGTATCCCACTGGGCTGTTGGCTCGCTGGGCCTTAAAGCTCTAGAATTTCAATATGAAGATTGAGCACCAAGCTGGAACCTTACATATGAACGTTGATGGTTTAACGTGGCTGCCTCTCCTTCATCTATTTAATAGTGAAGCAGAGAGGTTAATGACCTACTTATGACTTCTGACACCTGTAAAGATGAGGATGAACCCGTCAGTAAAACATAAACTTGACACTCCAATAATACCAAGGTGTAAAGCGGAAAGCTGTATAAGAAAATAAGAGAAAATTGTCTTTCCTATCTCAGACCATCAGACGAGTACCTATAATTTTGGAGTCCCATACCCTTCTAGGGCATAGCGGAGTATGTAAAACATATGAGTGAGTTACAGATTGATATTACTGAGAGGACATCACGGAGATAATAACTAATAATCCTGGATGCATGTCTGACCTGCAAAAAGCAATCCAGCTACAAGACCAGGTACCAGTATAACCAACTACGCCCCAATGACCTTTCCACATCACAAGTTTGGACTTGGTAGGGCCTCTACCTCAGACCACTGGGGGTAATCTTTAAATCTTGGTTAAAATTGTTTATTTCGCCAGGTGGGTTGAGGATTTGCTCTTACTGCTTAAACTGCCAAAGCCACAGCCACGTTCCTTCATAAGTATATATTTCGCCATGGTTGTCCTCAGGTCCTACTATGTGACAATGGGAAAATTTTACCTCCATAGTGGTGAAGATCATTGCTACCTCCATGAGAACACACCAGATTTGCTTGGCCCCCTATAACCCCTTGACAAATGGTACCATGGAAAGAGCCAATAGATTCCTGGTCTCTATTTTATAAAACTTGCCACTTCTGACTTTCTTCACTGGGATCTTTACTTACCCCAGTGCACTCATGGCTTACCATATCAGCTATCATCAGATCCTTAAAATGTTGCCACTCTGAGTATTGTATGAGTGAGAACCTGGGGCGCCAGCATTACTAGCAAAAGATATATTCTCTGATTAGACTGATCTTGAGCAAGGTATGGAGAAGTTAGTCCAGCATAACAACAAGTTGCAATAAGAAGCGATGACCAACTTGGAAAAGATGGTCGCCAAAGAGGGGTCAAGAAGCTAATAAACTCCAACCTCCTCTTACTACCTTCCAAGTTTCAGACTTGGTGCTATAATACTATAATTGTATCACTCCCAGAAGTGAGAAGCTTGAGTCTATCTGGGAATGCCTTTTTGTCATCAGTTATAAGCGAGGGGTGAGTACTCTGTAAAATCTCAAGCTACTGGAGTTACCATTAACCATTTTTATGGCCAATTATTGCACCCTTACTCTCCCTTAACACTCTTAAAGGGGGTAATATCAGACAGTTACAAATCCAATATTATAGTAATAGTGATTTGGCTCATACTATGGACGAAATTGGCCAAAAGACCCTGGCCAATTCTAGGCGGAAACCTTTGGATTGGGGCAATACATTTAGTAAAAATTTTCAGCCAAATAGCACGAGATTCAGTATTTGGATTTCTCCAATCAAGAATAATGATCAATGGAGCCCATCTGAGGTCCCCTCTCATTACTTAAGTAATTTAGTAAAACCACCTACGTGGGGACCACCCCCTTTTAATGCCTTGGAGGGAGTCCACACAGGTGCAAAAATATTCCCCAACAGTGATTGGGTCTAGTAAACCAAATCCTTACCTAATGGACTGGTCCTACCAACTATTAACCCTTCTGCAACCATTCCATTGAAGCAAAGCAAGTTTTGATAGATCCAATAGGTCAAAACGATATATTTCTTAATTCAAATGTTTTGTAGCTTATACTGGACACTTTGGTCATTTCACTATGAAACTCAAATTGATTAAATACTAAGCAGCGTCCAATTAATGGGGGAACTCTTTTCAACCCATTGCGTATACTAATAAATTATATAAAAACCAGCTTTTTATTGTTATTTTTTATTTTTATTTTATATAAGTGGTCAGCAAAGTCCCCTTAAAAATAGTTATTTCAGCATCAGAGATCAAATTTCTCCTGCGCAAATTGTTGAAGTTCAGGATACCAAGTACCAGAAAGCAAACAAAAGCCCCAAATTCCAACAATGGTTTCACCATTTTTTCTGATGGTTAGTGCAACAGCATCTCACCCAACAACAAACAGGAACTGACAGGGCCATTTCACATAGGGGTGGTCTAAAGGTCAGGAACGGGTTTGGAATATCCAACCCGCCCACACCTGGTCATTTTGGCATCTGTTTGGCCAAGCGGGATTATTTGAGTGATGATTATGATATGGGAGGGGAGGGTTACAAGTTGACAACAACCTTTAACAATGTCATGGCGCCATCAGTAAATTTTGCCGCATATCCAACATCAAGAATTCTCATATTAGTAGGTACAAGCCTTCAGGCGTTGTTTTTGAAGTTTTGAAAGCAGATTTCAATTGACAAAGCATTTTCCCGTGACCTGATGCCATTGATAAGTTCTGCTGGGATTTGATCCTGAAACCATTCATTGTGGAAGATACACGCCCTCAGGCTCTGTTTACAATTTTTTTAAAGCTGTTCTTGAACCAACTCCATCATCTCTCAGTGGCTTAATGCCACTGGCAAGTGTTACTGAGGATTTGACCCCCTAATACTTTATTACCTGATTTTGCGCGCCTGATGTGCCTCATTGCCATGAGTGTATTCTTACTGGATATTTCAGCACAAACTCTTAAATCTAACGTGCTAACTCAGCAGATGAAATTGTGGGAACAGGCGAGGGAATTCTTAGAGGGATGGCTCTTACCCAACGCTCATATACTACATGGGCAAGATCACCCTTCATGACTAGAGGGATAGCTGCCTTCTTAGGACCCTTCTTGGTGGGGAATGGGAATAACACCCAATCTATGCAAAGGGGTCGCTCCAAAAGACTTTCAGGTCCAAGATCTGATCAATAATTTATTATTTCTATCAAAATTCTTATAATAATGAAGGTGGTAAAATATGAGTCTAGTTTCTGCCAGATAAACTTAGTCCCAACATTGGTAATCAATAGATTCAAATCAACTTTTTACATTAAATTAATATTTGTGAGGACTGGTAAACTTATCTGACAAAACGATAGCTGAATCATGTCACATCAGAAAATGTGCCAACTTAGGATTATTAAATAAAGATCTTATTGAGATGATTATTAAAGCTCATTGATGATGTTAGATTTTAGGGCTTGACTCAACGATAAACCCTTCAAGAAGACCATCAATGCTAATAGATTACTCCCATTGATGGTTCCTTTAATTATTTCCATTTACCTACATAATCTGATGAATCAGATTCACCTCAAAACCACCTTGATTGCGTCTAAATGGCCAATTTTTGTAGCTAATAAAAACTATGCTATAATTATATTATGGCTGATTATGGGATCCACTTGGGTGAGCCAAGTGAATTTATGGCACAAACTTAATTGCATTTACAATTTTTAGTGCAAAAACGATTAATGAGTTCTATTTTTAATATATGTTGATCATCATAATTGGCATAATAGTACTTTCACATGGATGGCCCAGATAGGGAGTACCTAGTACTATCGAGAGGCCTGCCAATGACCCAATTAGAGGTGCATCATAATTTGTACTCAATATTTTTATTCTCCTTATTTGTATTTTGTCAGCTGTATGACAAAATATAATTGGGCTGATTGAGAGGCGAATTTACACCACTGAGGTGCTAATATTAAGCCTAATAATCTTCCTGATTACATGAGTAATAGTGCCTCCAATAAGGCTTAAATGATTGTAATTTAGTTAATTCAAGGGCCAAATTAACTTGGGGATACTTTAATTACCACTACCATAATCCATAGAGGATTGCATGGTTAATGACTCATCTAATAGATGAGTATGGTCAGGAGATGCCCTAGAGGTATAAAATACCAGCGCCTGGCCCTAAAATAAAATTACTATCTTTCCATACTTTCATATTTTTGTCTTATCGTATTTCTATTTTTATAATAAGAAGTGTAGATAAGCATTCAGGGGAGCTTGTCATAATTACTGTTCCTGGAGAGTTTCTAGATTAGAGAGGAAATAAACCCAAAAGAAGACCAGAAAAGTCATTTGTTGCTGTTTAGCTTTGTGAGCTTCCAAATGGTTAGTAAATACCGTAAGACACAGCATTATTTTTCTGATTTTTTTCACAGAATTCTTCCCAACTATCAAAGCAGGAATACATTAATAAGCGAGTGAATCCTCAAAATCTCACAGATGATTGTATCAATTTTTAAATTAGATTAGCTGTTGTCATTAACATACTGATCACACTATTATGTGCTAATCAATTATCTAGCTTTTAAACTGAAACGATGACGCTTACCTAAAATAAAATTGTAGAATTGAACATCGATGAATCCCCCCTTGGGTTGGGACCATCTAGTACTAAAAAATATTGTAGAATTGACATAAGTAAGTTTAGGAATTAATTAAATCTATCCTAGCAATTGAATAACTATAACTATTAAAATGCTTGGCAATCTATTCTTATCAAATCAACTTAATCATCAATCACAGCCAAATCAATTTACTTATCAAATTGACTAAAAACTACCAACCACTTAGTCAAAGCAAATTTGAATATATATAATCAACCAAAACCATCAATCACATATCTAAAACCAATTAAGCTTATTAAAGCAACCTAAAGCTACCAACCACTTGTCTAAAATGAAATTGAGACTAGAAAATCAACCAAAAAATTACCAGCTGCTCAAATAAAACTAGTTAAACTTAGAGGATCAAATTATCAGAAACCAGCCACTAAGCCCAAGATTAATTGAACTTATCAAATCAAGAAATCATTAACCACTTGGAAAAACCATTGAGCATTTTAAATCAACCAAATTATCTTAAGCACTCAGCTGAAATGAAATACTGATTACAAATTAAAATTCTTATATATTTTAACTAGCTTTAAATTTTGGGATAAAGTTGACTTTAAAGAATTCACTAAAAAGTATGAATTAACTGATAAAAGATGTACTAAAATGTATAAATAGATTTAACAAAATATGTGTAATCTAAAAAACCTTTTTATAATTGGTGCTGAATTTAAGCTGACTTGTAATTTTTTGCTTACAGATACAAATTAGACTTATATTGGAATGGGTTATAGTGTATAATGTAAGCAACTGATATTATATGTACTCAATAATGTGTGTCCTTAGTTGCTTACAGTTTACACTTAATCTGATCCAATATAAGCTCTAATTTGTATTTTTGAGCAAAATCATATAAGCCAGTTTGAAATATGGCGCTGACTTTGAAAGGTTTTTATTGATTATTTATAATTTTTATCAATTATTTAACATTTTTTAGTGCATTTTTAACAATTTTTTATACTTTTTAGTGCATTTTTATCAATTATAGCACACTTTTTAGTTCATTTTTCAGATTCAGTTATTTTTTCCAATCTTTTAATATTCTATTACTGAAAATATAGATTGTCAGTAAAAGCATTGACCCTTATGGGATGTATCAATTAGCCTTACATCCATCTCAAGTACTCTAATAATCTCTTGATGCAGCGTAAATTTACCCATTAAATTAATCATATGTCGAGTGTAACAAACAGACTACAAAGGCCCTATATGCCACCTCAGCATATGTAATCCTACGCCAGAAGAGAGTTGACTCAATCTCCCAAGCATCAGGGTTGTACAAACATACAAATCCCCATTTGAACGTCCAATGGAACCACTAAATTCCATTTTATTTGGGGGTCCAGAAATTGCTTGCAGGGTGATACAATGATACAAAAAATATGGTGACCCACCTGGCCAAGGTATGGCATAATCTAAACTCATATACCTGTCACCCATCAGCTTCATTTGGCTGCACAAGATCACTACAACCTTGTCATGACTCTATTGCATTGTGCAACTGCCTTCCACAGCACACTAGGATGTTGAATGATCCCTTCAAGCCCTAGTTTATTGTGAATGTATGTATTTTTGCCCATATTCCCAGCCTGCTAGATTACCTGGTGTCGCTAGGGAAAAATTCCCTAAGGCGAAGTGAATCAGAATTTGGTTGGCCCATGTTTTGGAGGAAATACATTTGGGTTTTTGGGCTATTCACCTGGTTGCATCCATTGGGGATCAATCCAGATGAATACATAAGATCTCATTGGGTGGAGTGGCCAACGAAATAGGGGCCTCTGATTGTGATTAACTATCAGGTGTACCAATTGGGATTATTTGGGTTTCATCACCAACTGATTGGAAATGAATAGTGAGTTGTGAGGCGAGTGATGCCGCCTGCAACTAGCAAATTGATTGGTTGGTGAAGTGACCTGCCATAATGGATAATAAGTCCCATTACCTAAGCAGGTCGCTAGCAAATTATGGTTAAATCACTTGGATCAAGAAGAAAACGTTAGGGACACGTTTTCTGACTCTTTTGTTTGAGGTCTTGAGGATGTCCAATGATGGAATCCTAGCAAGGATGGGGAAGACCATTGCTGCTGAGATGAGGAAGGGTGATTCAATGGAAACGGCTGCCATTTCATTGAAGAGGTGTCAACCATGGGTTAGACAGCCAAATCCCCTACTATATGATTCCCTAGGATTTACTATAATTTAAATTTAAATTTAAATTCATTGCGGGGAAGGCTGACCATGGGATGGACACTTCCAGATATACTCAGACAAGACAAAACTTAGTACCAGGGGAGGCACCCCAGAGATGCAATGCTATCTCTTGTTGCCAGAGAGAGAGAGAGAGCCACTTATGGGGAGAGGGAGGGAACGTGTGAAGGGGCCGTAGCCACTATTGAGCACGTGTGGAGGAAGGGGTCTGATTTGATGAACCAGACTGGGAACCAGGAGGAGACCAGCTGTTGGCGACGCGGTGGTAATATCCAAACATCCACGCTTGAAAGTGGTCCACCAGATGAGACCGGAATCTGTGGACAGCTTCAGGGAGGGTGGGGATGGAGCCAGCGATGGCATCCAAGACAATCGTATGGATAGTCCACATGGCGATTGCAACCACCAGAGCACAGAGGGAGGTTGGGAGGGGGAGGCCATTGATGAAGCAAACATATCTCTTGACAGACTGAAGGGATGCGTTTGATCCTGGCCTAGCAGACGTTGGACTTCGAGCCATATCACTTTAGAGGTGGGGCACTTCTCCAGGCGGTGGAACAGCGTTCCATACTGGCCACACACGACACAGGATGAGTGTAAAGCGTTAGAGCGCTCAGCTGTACGATACACCCGCCTCAGGCAGCGCCACACATGGGAGCGGACTTGAGGCTGCAACAGAGGATGGTGTGCGTAATTCCAGATAGTCTTTTGGGTCTCAGTGGAATAAGGGATGTCCATCATGCCCAGGTAGTCCACCCTGGATAGGACTTGGGGTCGAATGGGGATCACGCCATCATGGATGGGTAGCCCCTGTACCTCTTGTGTGAACTGAGGAGAGGGGCGGCCTCTTCGGGTTGTATGTCCACTAATATGAATTCTCCACTCTGCGCTTCGCATGGAGAGTAGGATTCGTTTGTAGTGGGTTTTAGTCCCGTGAGGACCTGTGGCCGATGTGTGTGATGCGAGGTATTTCATCAGGGAGTGTGGGTTTGATGGATTGTTAAGGCCCAAGGCTCAGGAGAAGTTGGAGTGGGCCGCGTGGGACCAGTGTTGGGATGGGAGTGTAGGAGCGGTGATGGCTGCGATCCAGGTGCCCAGGATCTTGGCAGCATGGGCTTTGAAGTCAAGCAGGCCCATGCCACCATGATGATGAGGGCCAAACATGACCTCTAGCCGTACTGGTGAAGGGCGGCCTGACCAAAGCCATCCTTGCAGCAAAGCATACAGGGATTTGAAGAAGCTTGGGGAGAAGGGGATGGCGTGGGCTCCGAACCAGACTTTGGATTGGAGCATAGAGTTGGCAAGAACAACCCTGCCAGTGAGGGTAGTAGGGTGGGCTCTGAGAGAGGCAATTCGCTTCGTCACTTTGTCCAGTATGTGGCACTCCATTACTGCTGACGCGTATCCACCTGCCTCCATCCCACGCCCAGATGGCGTACCGGTCCTATGGTAGGACGTGGCACAAAGGGGAGCACCAGTGGAGCGGTGTGTGTTGAGTTAGTAAGGCGTGGACGTGGGCGAGCAGATGGGCAAGGTTAGGAACTACTTGCTGGGGCCCAGCAGTTCTGAAACTGGCCAAGGAGGATGATTTCGGTTTTGGAGGCGTTCAGTGCCGCGTTGCTTACCCGGGAATATTCCTGGATGAGGGCTTCAAGCGCACGTGCATCTTTGTTATTAGACACCCCCACCATGCAATCATCTGCAAATGCCATCATCTTGAATGGGGTTTGGCCTGGCACATGGACCCCAGTGAGGTGGGCATTCACATTTCGCAGTAGTGGGTCAAGGCTGAAGTTGTATAAGAGTGGGCTGAGGGGGTCCCCTTGTCGCAGGCCCCTTTGAGGGCGGACTACTTCCGTTAGGAAGCCTGGGCCACGCACTGCCATTGTTACAGATTCCGTGAGCAGCATCACCCAGTTTATGAAGCGGGGGGTAGGCGGAATTGATGGAGACAGGCCCTTAGGTATTCCCAGTTTACTTTATCATAGGCCTTTTGTTGGTCCAAGAATACAAGTGCCCCAGAGGCTGTGGACTGACACACATTAGCCACAGAGTGCACGTTATCCCAAATCGACCTTCTGGGGATGAAACCGAATTGTTCTTGGGAGATGGTGGCAGATGCTACAGTCCCTAAACAGTTAGCCATGATTTTGGTTAAAATTTTGGTGTCTGTATTTGTTAGAGAAATGGGGCGCCAGTTGGCTAAGTCAAGCCTATCCCCTTTCTTGAAGAGTGTGACAGTAAAGGCCTCATGTCCTCCTGGTAGGAGGCGCGTTTCCAACAGGCTTTGGTTTATTGAGGCTAGCAGCAGTGGGGATATATATTTAAAATATTTTTTGTAGAACTCATATGGAATGCCATCTGGGCCTAGGCATTATTGGTTTGGCGCACCACAAATGGCTGTCCATAAGTCATTTGGAGTAATTAAATTCATTATTTCTGGGTATCAGAAAATGGTGCGGATATGAGCTTGGTCAAGAAATTCTGCCATTTCAGCCAGCTGAATTGATTTGGCTCAGTATAACTCAGAGTAATATATTTGCATTTCAATTGCCACTTTGGCCAGTGTGTCCGCAATGGAATTATCCAATCTTCGCACCTGTGTGCAGGCCACGCTCTGGCGTGGTGCGAAATTTTTTTAAAGAAGTTTGCGGTGCACTTGTCGCCTTTAGTGATGCATGTGGCCCTGTATTGGACACAAACCTGATGTTTGTGTTGCCTTTTGAGTGCGTTGAGGTGGGCGGCTGCCTCTGCCCACTTCTGGCCCCATGCAGGGCTATATCCTGTGGCTGGAATGTTGGACTCCAAGTGGGCCAATTCTGCCAGTGCACGTGAGATAACCGCTGATGTGGCTCATGAGCGCCTGGAGGAGAGATGGCGATAGTGGCGGATAGTGTCTTCTTTAAAAGTTGCCCATGTGGAAATGGGGTCCGTGCAAAACAGTGCAACAAATAATTTCGCCAAAGTTGCTTCTTTCACCCACATGGAAAATCCTGGTGACGCAAGCTCGGGGGGCAGATTTTGCACCAATGTGGGGCCTTTGCAACTGTGACGGGTAAGTGGTATGTTATTGAGACCAGTCGGTGGTTGGAGAATTCCATTTTTGTTGTTTTTAAGTGGGAGATGTGGGGTTAGAATTTCGCCGGTGTTAGAATAAGGTCATTGCGGGTCATGGACCTTAATTGGCCGTTGTGGATGTGGGGACGCGTCATGTTTTTGAGCAGTGGGGCATGTCGCGGCAGCACATTCAAAAACCCAAGGGTGGCTTTTAGAATGCGTAGTTCTATGTGACCCTGTGGGGCGTGGGGTGATGGTGGCCACCTGTCCATTGGTGAGGTTAGCCAACAGTTCATGTCGCCAACTAGGAAAGAATTGGGGGGTAGCAGGAGGGATTTGACGAGAAAAATTCCCGACGCTTGTGTGCACCATTTGGGGCGTAAATGTTGATGATTGTGTGCACAACATCAGCCCATGAGAAGGTGACAACGAGCACTCAGCCATTTAGGAATGTTTCTGAGGATGTGAATTTGAAAAAGTTGTTTTTCCAAATTAGCACCCCACAGTGCTTCAACCAAAAGGATAGGGATGGTAGGAGCATTGTTTTCCAAGCTTCCTCAGAACCTCGTGGACAGTGGGACTCCTGGATGGCCAGGATATCCACGGGTAAATTGTTTTGTAAAAAACTCAGTTTCCTAACCTGGGATGGGGAGGCCTTGAGTCCGGTGATATTCAGCATCCCTAGAGTGAAGGTTTCCCCCATCACACCTTAAGTGTGAGGGGGTGGGCCCCTGAGCCTACCAGCCTCTTCCAGGTCCCACGGGCTTTCACAGCAGCGCAGGTGTTAGCAGCAACGCTATCAGGGTTTTTGTTAATTTTTGTGGAAAGAGTTGCTTTGGCTTTGGCCTTCGCTTTTTGTTTTCCCGACGTCGGACGAATTTTTTGTGGTGCAGATACTTTCAGTGCACCGTCAAGTGGGGCAAAATTTTTTTTTGGTTGGGATAGGTCCCAAGTCAGTTTCAACCGGAGCTTGGGTGCAGCGGTTGGGTGAGATCGAATCTCCCATTGGATCCACGAATTGAGTGGCCCACTCAGCATGGGCCTCCCAATCTGATTGGGTGATGGATTCCCAAGTTGCTTCCACTGCGAAGGTCTCCATGTCCTCCTGGCGTTGTGAGTGTGGGATGGTGGTGGTGGCCTTGGTCACTTCCTTGGCCGTGGCCCTATGGGCCTGCTTGGCCTTTTTCCACTCCTGCGGGGAGATGGGCTTTACCAATAGTTAGCAGCCTTGTGCTCCCCATGGGAAAGCCTCCTTGGTGTTTGCGGTTGGTTCGTAGTGCGCCTCTCCGCTGGCCATGTCTGCTGAGGGGTGCTCTTGGAATGTGACGCCCTCCTTGATGGGGCATGCATGCGCCTTATGGCCAAACGCATCACAGTGGGTGCAAATGGGGGGCGCGCTGTCCACAGTTACCTGGAATGGTTGGGTGGTATGCCCTGTGATATCAATAAAGGTGGAGTGTGGGATCTGGGTTAGGTCCTTTGCGATCTCCTCAGTTGGGGTCAGAACTGCGATGGCTTTACCAGTGCACAGGTGTGACATCAGCGTAAAACGTAGCATTTTGAAAGATTGTATCTCGCCATATATGGCGAGACCATCTTTCAGGTGTTGCTTTAAAATGTCACGTTTTACCATAGTAGGCAAAAAGTCAAACGTGAGGAAAATTTGGTTTGATTTTGTCCATCTGGTGCATTTGGTTTCAATGACCCTTTGCCCTTTGGGGAGGTCGACCACTATGCGCACTGCTGCAGCCTCGTCTGCTGCTATTTTGCTTTCAAAACCTAGGTCCAGCTAACCATGCGACAAGTAGTGAGGTGCAACGTACACCGCAGTCAGGAAAATTTTGTGTACATCTTCACAAAATTTTCCCATAAGGCCATTTTTTGGATGTCCAGATACACATGGACTCTGAATTCCACCGATGAAAGTGGCTGGGAGTGTGGCGTGTTGATGTACTGGTTGCATCGTGCTTGCCACGCGAGTATCTCCGGGGAAAATTGTGACCACCGGTTTTTTTAGATTTTTTTCTATTCTGCCAGATTCTCCGGGGCGTTTTCAAATGTTAGAGGCCGCGGGCCTTCCGCCTGCTCCTCTTTACTTGCTTGCCCAACTGCTCCCAGACATGGGCGCAGACTAATCCCCTCTATGAGATTATCAAACTAGAAGTAGTCTTGAATTGAATGGGTTGCAAAAGTGTTTGCAACGAGAAAGAAAAGTTAGGATTTACTATAATAAACACATTATTATTAACAACAATATTATTATAATCTACAGTAATATTGTCAATTCAGTATATAGTTAGACTATCAGCTTCTATTGTGTCATTTCATCTAAAGGATAATATTGCAGAAGGCAATAATTGGAAGACTTTCAGAGAGAAGAGTAAAGATCTGAGTGAGGATCTAGAGATGAAGGAACCACAATCAAGGATAGCTGCTGACTGTGTGTTGGGCCAAAAGAGAATGTCACTAGGGTATCTCAACAAAGATTGAGTGGACAAGAATATAGGGAATGAATCCCTACAAGTATGACTTACAGTACATTTAATCAGAAGTACTGGCTGAAGCATTGGGCCTAATAATAGTTAAATATCAACTACGGATAATAGTCTCCATACTTCTAATAATTAATAAATTCTATACAACGTGACAAAGTGAATGAGGAAATTGAACCTGTGCAAGAAAAAGGTTACTGGGTTGATGGCCAATAATAAACCATTAAAGTAAATTTTTACAAATTGGTGCTCACTACAGGGGTAGTTGAGTGAAGAATCTATTATAATGTCTTATAAAGAAGAAATGCACAAGCTGTGGACTGAGATCATTACTTTGAATTAGAATGCCTAAAAACTCAGTGGACCATCGGTAGTTCACAGCCTTGGAAGATTAAGTTACCAAGGTGGAGGAAGGAGTAGAAAATTTAGCTAACTTTGGGAACAAGTTACTCAGCAAAGTAAACTAGTTGAAGAAGAAAGAAGGAGACCTCGTTCAAGAGGTCCTATTCCTGAAAATGGAGCAAGAAGTGGATCATGTTTGTTTAAGAATGTTCAGTGTGGATATTGAGAAATTGATAAAAAAGTTGAGGACTTGAAAGCTCACAGATGTACTTGTTAGCTCAATATGGCCAGTGATGCCAAAGAAAGAAGTCCTTGCACGATACTTGGAAGTTGAATACCCCAATAAATATGCGCCCACCTTTAATTCCATTTTGGAGATGACACCTGAAGTCACTCCACAAGTCAGCCGAGTATCCAAACCGAGAGAATAAGCCTGAAATGATTTGGAGGAATTTAGAGCAACGTCAAAATTGCCTACATTCCATTGGGATAACGCCCCAGCATTTTTCTGACTCTTTGACATGACTATGAATGGATACGGGGATCATCAAAAGGCGTTGACGGTCATGAACTACCTGGACACCAACTGTCAAAACCTAGTGTTACCAACTTTGGTGGGGACAGCTGGTCATATGCCTAGGCAAAGGCGGCCATTATGAAGGAGTTTGGGAGTCCAACCTGCATGTCAAAATGCAAGCAAGAATTTATGGGAATTTAATTCTTTAAAGACAAGTCTCTTGCTATCTTCGCGGATTGGTTTTACCAGGAGTCACAAATCCTGGCCATAGTGAAAGTGTTAGATGAATTTGATGCTAGAATCGCTTTGCAAGTGGCCCTTTATCCCTATTGCAATTTGCATCAAATGATGTCTTCTGTATTTGTGAAGGAGATAACAACCTCGCAAATGGTAGACAACCTGAAGATTTTGGGAGCAACCTTTAATGCCCCAAATAGAAGCTTCAAGTCTATTCTGATCTGAAATCTGAACCCCACGAAGGGAAACAAAGGAGCAAAAGAGGCTACCAACCAAACTGTGCTGGGAAATAAGCACAAAGAATTTAGATGGTTAAGCAAGAAAGAGAAGGTCTGCTATCAGTGTGGTGGGAAAGGACATTTCGCCATACACTGCAAAAAGCTGAAGGATCAGATTAATGTGGTACAGGTTAAAGAGACAGCAGTTGCCAAAGATTCGGGAAAAGGGCCTGATGCCTAGACAAGGAACAGTCTAGAGTGGCGGAGAAACCTGTTTCTCCCAATATCATGAATGAAGAAATAGACATTAGTGATCTGTTTGTAGATGACGAGCAGGATCAGTTATATCAAGTGGTCAACATGGATGTGAATGCCGTGACCAGAGCTGGGGCGAAGAATATTGACCCCAAGATAGTTCAGGAAGTTGCCTGGCCGTATGCCCAACAACTGGTGGAGAATATTCGAACCACCAAGAATCCTGATGAGTTATCAGACGTCCGTTTAGATGAGGTCAATTTGTCTATCCCCCTAGGCATGATAAAGGAATCTTTTCCTGAATTATCAGAGCAGATTATTCACACCCTAAATTCAACTAATAATGCCGCCATTCACTCAGCAAATACTATATTACAATACTCCAAGTGTACGTATATATAGATATTCAAGTGAATTAAGTAAGGGTGAGGGCGATTGTTGACAGCAGAGCGCTCATCAATATTGTGTTGACCAAGCTGGTGAAGAGGATGAAGATCTCCCTAAACTTGGAACATAAGAAGGACTACGAGACAGCTGAGCTGAACACCACCATTTCCTGTGGAGCGTATAGTGTGCTACCACAATGATTCAGGTCGTTGGTGCTATCTGTGCCAGCGATAGTTTTGGTGAGCCAAATATATGATATCATGATCAGAATGGAGTTCATACAGAAGTACGGAGTTAAGTGTAGCTTCATGGATAATATGTTGAACATCCTGGGTCAGACGTTACCATTGGTATACCAGAAGGATGGTGAAGCTCCGTTGAATTGGAGAAACAACTTCATTAATCTGATATACAGTGACAGCATTGTACAAATTAAATACCAATTTGTTTGTAGGAAGCGATGTGAGATTCCGGCAGAAATCCTAGAAAACCAGGAAATTTCATTAATGATCAAAAAAGAAAGGACCATACTGGCTGGATCACACATAATAGTCAACATAGGGTTGACTTGGGAGATTCTGGAGCTGTTGTATGGGGAGGTCAGAAGCCCCTGGAAGAAGTCCAGAGTGGAGCCATGGGTGGCTCCTGGGATATTAATGCTGGGCCATGGAGAAATACGAGTTCTCCTGGCGAATTTGAGCGAAAAACTGATGAAGATCAAGAGGAATCAGATCATCGCGTTTCTTCATTTGATCTTAATGGCCAAATTGAGACTATTCCATGATTTTGGAACTCTCAATGAAATGGGATTACTGGCTGGGGTGGCCAAAAGCATCAACCTATTAGTTGATTGGGAGCAGCTCGCTGATCTGCCAGAAGGCCAGCAGGAGGAGGTGCGTGAATTATTCAAGAAATATCAGGAAGTGTTTGCTCAGGATAACCACAATTTGGGATGTGCAAGAGATGTAATTCACAAGGTTGGTACCAGGGAGAATTTACCAATAAGGATGAGACTGATCTGAAGATCAAAAGCTGCTGAAGCAGTAGTTGAGGATGAGATCAGCAAACTAGTGAAGCATGGGCTTCTAGTTTTGTTGTCAAGTCCCTGGGCAGAACTGATTCTAATCATAAAGAAGAAGGATGGATCAAACAGGGTGGTGATTGACTACCAGAGGCTGAACAAAATTATGAAGAAGGATTTGTATCCCATACCAAGGTTTGATGACGCACTAGATTGATTAGGAAAAGCAAAGTATTTCACCACGATGGATCTAATCTCGGGATACTGGTAGATCAACTTGTCAGAAGAAGACCAAGAAAAATGCGCTATTATTACCGTGAAGGGGTTATACCAGCTGATGAGGATGCCCCAGGGTCTCTGTAATGCGCCACAACGTTCCAGAGGGTCATGGACGCGATATTAAGAGACCTGAAGTTGTTGTGCATCATGGTATATCTGGACAATATCAATGTTTTCAGTAGAACATTTACTGATCACCTGCACCACTTGGAAGAAGTTTTTAAGAGACTGTCCGCGGCTAACCTGAAGATCAAGCCAAGGAAGTGCCACTTCTTCAAGAAAGAGTTTAAATACGTGGGATTTGTAATCAACTCAAGTGGATTTCAGCCTCAAACCCAGAAGATAGCAGCTATAGAGCGTATGGCTGTACCAAAGAGTGTCTGAGACATCCAAGTATTCCTTGAGATGGCTGGATACTATAGAAGATTTATTCAGGATTTCGCCCAAATAGCCAAGCCTTTATTTAATTTATTAAAGGATCCGTAAAAAGGATTTTTTTGGAATGAAGAGGCCCAGGACTCCTTTCTTGAATTACGCCAGTATTTGATAGATTTGCCAATTCTGAAATATCCAAATTTTGATTGGGAGTTTATCATTCAAAAAGTTGCTTCATTGACGGTGATTGGCGCCATACTGAGCCAAGTAGATGAACTTGGGGATGAGCATCCAGTGGCATATGTGAGACGGACACTCTCAGCTGCTGAGAGGAACTACACCATGAGTGAGCGGGAATGCCTTGCAGTCATATATGCATTTTAGCAGTTTTGGGTGTACGTCCATGGAACACACTTTAAGGTGTTGATGGAACACTCTTCGCTGCGTTGGCTGCACAATCTAAGGGAACCAGAAGGATAACTGGCCAAATGGGCACTTAAGCTTCAGGCTTACAATTATGAGATAGTCCACCAAGCGGGGGCTTCTCACCAGAACGCAGATGGCTTATCGTGGTTGCCAATGGTCCAGTTGGTATACCCACAAGCAGATGAGCTATTCCAGATGATGGTCAAAGGAAGAATCAGGGATGAGCCTCGAGAAATCCAAGGTACGCTTCAAAAAGCGATGGAGAACACCAAGACTATGGATGGGCAAGTATTCAAGACAAACAATGAGAAGTGGCTATTATTCCCAAAACCATCGGAAAGAGCACCAATAGTACAAGCAGCTCATAAGGTTGTCAGGCATGGTGCCTGAGGATACAACTGACCATATTTGCCAGTATTATTACTGGGAATAGATCAATTACAATGTTGTGGATCATCTGGCTTGTTGCGTGGAGTGCCAGTTGCACAAACCACACAAGAATATAACTGGATACCAACTGGTCCGCCCTGGATTCGCCTGGCACACGTTGTCCATTGATGTGATGGGACTGCTGGCAATGAGCACAGGGGGAGTCAAGTACATCATAGTTGCCATCAACCATCTGACAAGTTGGGTCGAAATGAAGGCCCTAACCAGAGTAGATGCTATCAGTACTGCGAGATTCATCCTGGATCAAGTAGTATACCGGCATGGATGTCTGCAAGTCCTACTAAGTGACAATGAGACCAACTTCTCGTCTCATGTGATCCCAAGGCTAAACAAAAATAATGGGGATCTGAGGAGTGATGTCAGTACCATACTGTCTGGAGACAAACAGACTGGTGGAACGGGTCAATGGGACGCTGGCCATGATGCTGAGGAAGCTAGTTGCAGGGAGAACTTCCATGTGGGGAATGTACCCGAGTTTGGTGATGTTTGCCTACAACATTAGTCATCATACGGTGATGGGTAATATTTCATTTGAATTGCTATATAAGAGGAAGGCCGCGTTGCCACCGATTTTATATGCAGTGGTGGAACCCATGTCAGGGATGAGTACCAAGCAATAATTGAACTGACTGATGAGTATCCTGATTGATATGCAATTGCAAGCATTTGATACAAACTTGAAGAAAAGGATATGAGCAAAATTAACGGATGACAAAAACTGAATGGCCTTAAAAGAATATCAAGTAGGGGAAAGAGTCACATATTGCGATACACATGGTTTCAGATGAAGAAACAAATTAGATGCATTGTGGTCAGGTCCGTTTGAAGTAATCACCAAGATGACAACTGATACTTACTCCATTAAGAATCTCTTGGATGGAAGAGTTGTAAATCGAGTCCATGCTAAGTATCTAAAGCGTTGGATCGAGGAAAAAAGAGTTCCAGAAGGACTGATAAACCATTAAGTTGGTCATGTCCTGATGATTAGGTCAAGTCCAAAAAATACCACTGAACCAATCTAGATGGATAATTCTGAAAAAAGGACCTCTGAACCATGGAAAACTGGTAGGTTTAAGTACCCAGGATCCAGTTTGGAGGAAAAGATGGAACTCTGAAATGAAACAAGGTCAAGTCCCATAGGAAAAAAGAAGAATAAAGATAAAAAATTGAAAAAAATACAGGAAAAAACAAGAAGATTTTAAAAACATAAATAAAAAAGCCAATATATTTTTAGAATTTTTATTTTTATTGATTGTCCTCAGTATGGGGATGATTCCACCTATGTCGCCTCTTGGGGGAGGGAGGATGGATCGCTGGAGAAATAAATAGCCCATCAAAATTGATAGGTAATTGGATGCTTACAAGGGTGAGAGCCACATGAAACCAAATTCATTGAGCTACACCGAGCCCTGAGAAAAAGTGACTAAGGGAAGGGAAATAGAAAGTTTGGAAGATGCCAATTTAAAACCTGGAGCGGGGAGGAAAGCAGCAATAAAGAAAGAGGCAATTTGCAAATAACACTGAGTAATCCCAATATGGCACTGAAGCCAGAAGATTTGTCTTGAGCGCCTGCCAATGAGCTTCATCAAGGACACCGGACATGTGGGCCAGCAGTGAAGAAGGAATACTTGACGAGGGTTGCTGAAACATGCCCCTTATTAACGCCATCAGCGGAAGATATCAATGGGAAGCTCAGGAGAAGAGGTAGTTATTCAGAGAGCGGATTGCATCCTGCAAGTGGCAACTACTGGCTTCATAGAAGCTAAAGCTGAATGACCACTGGAAGCCAGGCGAGGCTGTCAGCTTCATAGACCAACTTCATAAACTTGGCCAGCAAAGCAAAGAGCATAAATGGCAGTATCCCAATCCAGAAGGTTATCCAGATCAGAGGGATTCAGTGCTAATGTCAAAGCCTCGGTGACTTGGCCTAGAGTTTAGCGTAGGTGTCAGGTACTGGTGTAACTGACCTGGTTGGGGGTAGCTAACCATGAGTTAGCATAACCAAGGGGTTTAGCCCAGTATGATAAGGACACTAGAGGCGTCCAGGTATAAAGAATGGTGGGTAAGCTGGTATGGGAGTTGCTTAAAGACATGGCTTTAAAAAGGAGAAAGTTGGAAGGGCGTTTCTTGTAGGCTGGGGTGGTAGATCAGTAATGATAACACTTTAAATAAACTTAATAGTGTTTGCATTATAAGTATAATTTTATTGACCGCAAAGATTAACCAAATGATTGCCTTGGTTTTATATACCATCCAACTTCCTGGACTTAACTAAGCTTAATTGAATTTAAACAGTGCACTATTCCTCTCTGGAGCTTATGGGATTGCAACTTGCATGTGATTTTGAAAGGCAGTGGTAATCATCTCAGTCCCATCATAAATTCGTTTTGGTGCGATTAATTGACTGAATACTATTGCAAATAAAGTAATTTAAACGACTAATCAAATATTTTCACTACAATCAATGATTTGATATGCAATTATTCGATCTAACTTCATCACATATCATATTGATCTGACTGAAAATATCTATAATCTTAGGAATTCCACTAATGTCAGGATTTATCCTGACATCATCCCCCGCCAAGGCTGAAGCTATCTGCGAGGCCTTCTTCTTCCATTTAATTAATAGCTTGTCTGCATTCTTAATGT
>JAKSZP010004583.1:0-47769 GCA_022478985.1 Massospora cicadina
GTTCATTTTGACAGATTCTGGAACCAACTTCATGTCACATATTTTACTAAAGTAGAACAAGTTGATGGCGATTTGCGGGGTTTTGACCAATCCTTATCACCTGGAATAAAATGGGATGGTGGAGAGTGTCAACGGAACCCTAGTGAATATACTCTGCAAATTGATAAAAAATTGGCCCTCAGAATGGAGTTCCCTTCTACCTACCGCTGTCTTTGCATATAAGATCAGCTATCATTTGTCCACTGGTAAGAGCCCATTTCAGCTGCTGTATGGTCAACATCCAGCTCTGCCAGCCTTGCTTTATTTTGTATGTAGAGGACACTGGTGGTGTGGATCCCCAGCGATATTTGAAGAATCTTAAGATACATTGATCAAGCTGAAAATGGAAGCCTAATCCACCAGTTTGTTTAAGGAGATTTGCAATCAGGCAGTTGATCAGAAGCGATGGAGTGGAATTTCGCTGTTCGCTGTGGGGGGTCATGTTTTATTTCATGAACAGCACGGATTTGGGCGAAAAAACAAGCTTTCCAACATCTGGGTCAGCCCATTCAAGATTATCGAGAATACTGGCATGGATGTCTACACAATAAAGGAACCCGTGGGGGTTGGATTATCAACCAAGTTCACGCAAAGTTCCTCTGAGCATAAAAACAATAAGAGCATATTGTCCAGTCAAAGGGGGGGGGTAATGTCAGGGAGTTGATATGACTGGACAATATGCTACCCATATAGGCAGATTGGAGAGGGATTGAGATGAGTATTGAGATTTACAAAAAAGGGTATATGATTTATAATAAAGCAAAGTGACAACCATTTGGATAATCGAGAGGATTTATGCCAAGATTCAATATGAACAAGAGTAATGAAAAAAGGGAAGAAGAATAGAAGATTACTAAGCTGAGGATGCATCCAGCTGGGGGAACCAAGGTATAAAGAGTCACACAGAATATTAAAAGAGAAAGGTTTTCTATGATGAAGAAGGGAGCGCAGAGAAATCTGCAATTTATATTAAAATAAAGGTAAAAATAAGGGGCGATAGCTCTGTATATATTTTTTGAGTTTTATTAAAAAGTCAGCAATCCTCATATCATCCTATTTGGTTGCTCAGTGGCTAATACACTGTGAAAACTGACTCGGTGGAATCAAGCCTAGATGCTGAGAATTAACAATATAAAGTGGTTGAATACCCCCTAAATATTAATTATCCCAGCAGTAAAGAGTGTAACATCTCCTGCCAAATTAATGCTAAAACCCAGGGCTGAGTAGCATCAGTAAGCATCCCAAGCCCTTGGATTCCAACAGCTTTTTCAAATGAATTTGTAATAGTTGTCACAAAGTATAACTTTCACTCATATTTCAATTATGCCACCCAAATGACAAGTTGTTGGTCAATCTACACCTCAAGCATAATATAAAGGCATCAGAAGCTTCAGAAACAGATGAGCAATGGAAAGCAATACTAAAAACTGCTCAAGTATACAATGTTCAAGCCTGTTTATCTAAAAGGTCAAGCAGCAGAAAGCAAGACTGGAAACTATTTGAGTATGCACTGCTCAAGCCCTTTATCTGAAACAGACAAGCAACATGAAGTAAAACTGGAAACTGCTCAAGTGTATAATATTTAAGCCCATTCATTTAAAACAGATTAACAATGGGAAGCAAGACTGAAACTGCTTGAGTATCTAATTTTCAAGCCTGTTCATCTTAAACGGGTGAACAACAGAAAGAAAGACTGAAACTGTTCAAGTATGCACTTCTCATTCCAGACAAACACAGCATGCTGATTTAAATCTTGGTGAATTCCATTATGATGCTAATTATGACTACAGTCTTCATCCATGTGTGGTTATTAGAAAAATGGATAAATTGTGTGTGTATTGTAGTGCCCTTAAATTTAAGAATGAACTACCAGGAATATGCTGTGCAGGTGGAAAAGTGAAATTGCCAGAATCACATTCACCACCTGAACCATTATATGTTGGCATCAGGTGATACAAGCCGATTGAAAATTACTTGGAGAACAAATGAAAGTACAATTTTCAGGATTCTCCCTTAATTGAGGGAAGCCCCAACTAGGGGTCACGACCTGCCTATTGGAGGATGCCAGATTGACCCTTCATTAACTTGGGGTAAGCCCAATCTGAAGTATTAAGGATTGACCCTGATAATTAATTAGTGATTAAAATTATAAATTCAGCACCAGCAACAAATGCTGAGGATTCTGAACAATTTTTTGGGCCATGGGGAATTACTGTCCAATGTGGAAACACAATCAATTAACCCTTTTTGGGCACACTGGCAACTTATGCCAAGGATGCGCCCAAACCCCTTAGATTATTTATTCTCATTCAGCTTTAGCAATTGATGCTGACATTTTCCTTTCTAATCCGTCAAGGTCCAATATTTACCTTGAGAGTTGCTTTAAAAAACTACCATTTCTCACCTATCTCTTTTCCATTTTTAGTGTTACTTAAGGCCTTAATGGCCTTTAACTTGCTGGGGGCTTTGGGGCCCTGACAAGAACAGGCTAGGTTGGAGTTCCTCCCCTGAAGTCCCAACAATAATTCATGTTTCCAAATGACACCATTGGGTGCAACAAATATTGTGCATGACTATTATATGCTAACATTCAAAGCGCAAGGACAAAATTATCAATATGAAGGATTACTACTATCATTGTCAAATGCAGATCACAAATTTCTTCAAATTTAAACTCATGGGAAACAATGATGAACAAATCAATCAATGGTGTTGATTCAATATAGATACTAAACAAAAAATTGTCATTGCATTAAAATTTTATTTTGATCAACACAATGATCAATTTGATTTCCCAGAACTGCCCTTGAACAAATGCCAGCTGATAATTACAAAGTTGTAGTTAGAGCAGAAAAAACACCTATCACCCAATATGAAAGACAGTACAATGACCAACAATTGATAAAGTAGCAATTGTTATAGTTAGAAAAGTATGTAACTCATGTGATATAATTCTTCATTGCAGAAATGGTGATATTCAGCAAGTCTCAGAAACTCATTACTAATATGACATATTGCAATACAAAAATTTATTTTGGCAAGAAGAAGATGGAGTCACTTCAACATCAAATAGAAAAATCCACAAACAGATGTGGAAACTAATAAAAAAGTCTGTGCATGAATTACTATTCATATCAAATGATTATTAGTGAAAACGCTGAAAATCATATATTGAAATGTTGATAATTGTTCCATCAATACAATGTCAATATGTATGCAAAAATTGAAACTGAATGACTCCTCTACATTTTATTAAAGCAAACCAAGTTGATTTCCGAAGAGTACATTCATTTACATGATGCAGTTGTTATAAATGGCAATGTGAATCCCAATAATTTGGGGGAAATGGTCATACTTCTGGCCACATTTACAGGGAGTCCACGGCACATGCATGAATATGCACAATATGCAATGACATATGTTTGTGCATATGGCCACCCAGTTTTTTATTACATTCACATGAAATCCTATATGGGATGAAAAACCTTTCTTTCTGCTCGAGTCACTTTTGAGTGATTTAACTAAAAAAAGTTTAACTTACCATCGCTATCTGGTGACTCCCTTTTACAATATGTCCAAAGATGCCTGCTGCTTCAATGTGGGGTAGCGGCGCTCCACCACCTAGAATTTTCCACCCTGCGGGCAAATGCATTTTAATGGGGTCAATTAGCCTGCCATCTTCGTCCAGCTGTTTTGTCCCTCCACTGGACTTAGTGCTCTACCTGGCGCGCATCCACCCTTCTTGGCCCCATCCTCTCACCCTCCCTCAATCCACAATCTGATTTTGCCTTCAAATTGACTATAGGCGTTTATTCCAATATGCTGATAAGGCAATTATCAAATTGGCCACCGCTACATTTGCACCAGCTGGCTTTATCAATTTCCGCCCTTTTAAGGCTGTTTTGATATTGGATTCCAGACATAGGAAGCCGCTGCAGCAATGGATTCTACTTCCCTTAATTTTAAAAATACTCCTATCCCTGCTACCCAAACTTGCCTGCCTACAGACACCACAATGTTGGTGTCCTTTGCATCCCTACCTTCCCACCTCCCACCACACATTTTGTAGATTCAGCTGATGGTGGGGATTATGGCATATAGATCCCAGCCCAACCTCATCTTCGCTGTTCCCTCTGGTTCAGAGCGCCTTGCTGCCCCTCACGCAATTGCCACTATTATCCCACACCACCCTGCCATAGCCCACCAAATCACCCCACACTCATATTGCAGCAGCGCCTGAGCACTTCTTTTGGGCTTTGGTGGATTATGGTCACCAAATTTTCCTTACTTTTTTGGAATCAACCATTCCAAAAAAATCCTGCCCCCAAGCCACTTCCTCTGATGCGGCTTCAGAGCCACATTCAGCAGATTCCAAATGGGGCGTTTTGCTGCCCCCTCCCACTCAATGATCTAGTTCAATGGGCCATAGTGGGAATTTGGCCCCCACCAAATCAACTACCCACATTCACCCACTCAAATCTGTCCCCACCAATCAGAGCCAGGCTTGGACCACCATTTGCTCCCAAGCTTCCCATTCGACTCTTACCCACCCCAATTCTTCATCCACTATTCTCATGAACCAAAATTCATGGGACCTATTGGTTGAGGTGGACGAATCAGGTAAAGTTATCATGAGTGATTAAACCGGTCAACCTCTCAGCCAGTTCAATTAAAGGCAGGTTAAATTTTTTCTTGTTGATTTTGAAAATACCCCACCCCTTAAACGTTTCACTCCTAAACCCAATGCCGCCTCTTACCAAAGTGACCACCAGCTCGCCTTAGCTGCAGTGGCCTCTCCCCATTGTCCAAACCTACGCAAAGCAGTGGCCAAATCAGTGGCTCAATACCAACAAGGGCTGCCCACAATCTACTTTCCCCCAATTTCCCCGAATCTCCCTGCAGCAATATCTCAAAATCATCTGATGATGCCAAAGCTGCTGTAATGCATGTCACTAATTTAGCAGAATTTAATCCATCTGCTAAAATCACCACCAGATTATCTCTGAATTTTCCCAACTCCCTGAATCCCATATTCAAGCTGAACTTTACTTAGCAGAATTTTTTGAAGTGATCAGCCGCACTAATCTTGATGAAGAGGAGGAGAATTCATACTACACCACCATCTACCCACACTATGCTGATGCCCCAACACCCTGGCTCTCCGCTTTAGTCTGTTTTTAACCAACATGACATAGCCACGGTGAACTCTTCTGCAGACAAACCGCCTGACCCCCCCCTCACTCTCAGTCATGGTGGGTTAGCAGTTTACGCTCCACGCCTGGATTGTTGTTTTTGTTTTGTCTTCCCGATCATTCTTTTGATTGGTTATTTTGTTTTATTGTTTTTGAGTTTCAGTACTGTCCATCCCCTGGTCAGCTTACCTTGAATAAATCCTATGTGGGATGAAATAAAAGAACTTTTGTTAACTGTACAATCATCAAATTGTCATGATATTTCCACAAATGTTGTGGGATCCGCCAATGGATGCCACAATCAATTTGTTTAAAGTGAAAAATTTTACTTTTATTATAAAGGTAATAAATAACGCTTGTTAAAGTTTTTAATGTTTTTATTGTTTAGGCAAAGGCAAAACATAAAAAGGTCCTTTTCTCAATACTAGTTTTTCCTATTTAAACTAGTTCAGATCTTGAGATCATGGGTATTCAAGGCAAAAGAATATAAAGCTGAGTTATCTAAATTAGGAAATATAGGTTTTTGGCCTATCAGATCAAAGATAAATTTTTGAGGCAAAACTGACCCATGTGGTAACAATTTGATAAATTGTATTAATCACCAGCGAATAAATCTTTTCACCTTGGCAGTGGTCAGACTCATGTGGTAATGATTGGTTAAATTGCACCCTATCATTGTTGAGTAATATCTTTTCACCTTAACGGTGGTCAGACTTGGGTAGTAATTATTGGTTAATTTTTCCCTATCATCATCAAGTAATATCTTCTCACCTCAGTGGCAGTCAGACTCATGTGGTAATGATTGTTTGATTAGTATCCAATCATTGATGGGTAAAGCCTTCTCACCTTGGTGGTGGGCAGACTCAGGTTTATCAAACACCTCAAATTCAGCCAAGAAGTTGGTGTAATTCTATTATTAGTTATTACTTTTTTTAGCCAATTTTTGTGCTAAACCATAATTTTCTGATAGTTAAAATTCCACTGAGAATCCACCAAGGTCTTTTCACCATTGGCACTCATATCATTGATAACCACATTATTATTTGATGATCAGGCAGGAGATGGGCCAATCATGGTAGCAGATTTGGGAGCACTAATACCTCCAACATCCTTTTTCTTAAATTGAAAAGGAGAATGTCTGACATTGCCCCCCTCAAGAATGTTGGTAGGTGTGTTGCAGTTATGGTGTAATAATATCAAATCAGCCACTTGAGATGTAGGAAGGGGATGCGGAGCTCACTGGCAGCCTGCCCTTCTTTAGTCGCTGTTTTTGCAAGGTTGGTGTACATGCAAGAGTATTCCTTCTTGCTGGGTTCTGTATTGGCTAGAACTAAGGGAACTTCATAATTGAGCAACGACAAGAACCCTTGCTTCATATTGATAATGCCATCATACTCAATCATAAACTGAGTACCAATAAGCATATCATAAGTGTTGTTATCCAAATCCACTTTGGGGGCCAATAGAATAAGCTTCCCAAATATGAATGGGAAGCGACAAGTAAGAACCAAGTGCGCAGGTGTTGTTGGGTCCAGCGGTTCCAAAGTCTTGGTTGTACTCCAAGTCAGGTGCAAGTTTGATCTTTTTCATCAACTTAGAGGAGATTAAGTTCACTGGGGAGCCTGTATCTAAGATAGCCACCACCCAAACTTTATTGGATAACCACTTCAACCTTCATAAGTATTCCCCCAAAAGTGGGCAATAGTGCTAAGACCTCCTTAATATGGAAATTGGAGGTTAATTTACACGTGTATTCTTGGGGTAATTTTTCTGGATGGACTGCATGGTATGGCCATGCTGGATAGGGCAAATAAGGTGAGACAACACCTCATCTGCATTGCTGGCAGTATCGATGACAATTGGCTCCCCTAAAACTTAGCTGTGATATGTCTCTTCAGGTATGGTGGCTTCATCCACTCCTCCAGCATTCAAGCGATTGGGGATTTCCACTTCAGCAGGTATCCTACAACATAATAGCCAACTTCATCTGTACCCCCCTCAGAATCATCCCTGGGGATATTGATAATGCAAGGTAATGGCATAAGTTGGTTAAATGAGTCAGGCACGTGAGATTTGTCAGCAATAGGTGTGCCTTTCCCTATGCTGACATTTCTTTTCCCTGCTCCTGTTCCTCAGCGTCAGCTTTATTTTTCCAGCACACAGCCTCCTTGTGTCCAAACTTGTTGCAGTATTCGCACTAAGGCGTTCAGGACAATTTGCTTTGGGGTTTTGCTTTTCTGGGCCATTATCTGAAGGGTCTCCTTCTTGTCTTCAATAGCTAGGGCTCGAGGTTTAGGCTTTGAATCTTCAATGGTTAAAATGCGAGGATGAGATACTGCTCCACATGGAACTTTGGGCTTATGGAAATCAGCGACATCTATTAACGCTTCCTTGATGTCTTGAATGGTATGGAAATAGCGTTTAACTGAGGTGATGTGCATCGCCAAAGGAAAGTGAGATGCCACTCCAGTCAAAACAGCCGCTACAGCGTCATCCAAGGTCAACATCTTTGAAGTTAACAACGTCTGTGCTTCCAGATAGAATCATTCCACAAAGGCGACCAATGACTCTTCTTTTTCAGATACTCATATGCATAAAAGCTTGCTTTTTCATGCTTAAAGCCTGTTTTGAACCGAACATGTTTATGAGAGCCTCTTTAACTTTGGCCCAGGTGCTAAGAGCATCCATATGTGGGACCATCACCTCTTGTGCCATGCGGCCCAAACAGGAAAGGATATGTTTGGCCTTCTGACGATCAGTCTCCCCTTCCATAGCTGCTTCATAAACATATAAAAACGAAGCAATGCTACCCTTGCCAGGAATAAACTTGTCTTTGAACGTTGTTTTGAATGAATTATGGTCATTCCTGGTAAGGGTATGAATAGCTGGAGCTTCTGCTTCCAATGTTTCAGAGCGGTAGCTTAACTGATCAAAGGTCCACAAAAGGTGATCAAACTGATAATGCATGGCCCCAATCCAGGCTTCCATTTTAGAGAGGGCTTCTAGGGGCCCAGATTCACATAGTCTCAGTCAAGCTTCGATCCCTGATTTATGAGTTTCAAGATCTTCTACTCGGCTCTCCATTGCAAAGACTTGAGAACAGAGTTGTGACACCATTGAGCTTAGGTTTAATTGAGCAGTTTCCACGGCTTTCACGCGGTTCTTCAGCTCTTCTTTCATTTGTTTACACCCTTCATTGTCACGAGAGTGGGAGCTGGGGCCTTGTACCCCCTCCTTAATCTGTTCATACTTCCGCTCAACCTGCGTTAGTTGAATATATACTTCCTTCAACAGCACAGGGCTTTCCAGCGAAGCTTTTATCCCTTTTGCTTTGATTTCACATTCAGTCAGGCGACGTGCCAAATATTTGGTTTTTAAACGAAGCTTTGAGAGCTAGCTCCTTTTCTAGCTGAACAACCTTAGCCGTGAGAGTGGTGGTGGCGCTAGATGGTTCAAGCAACAGATGACGTTCAAACTCATCAACATGCGAAAAGGCCTGAATTAACTGCTGCTCCACCACAGCCACACGCTGTTCATATTTCTTTTAGAGGATGGAGTTGGGGGCTGAAAGGTCACAATGTGTTTGCTCATTTTTGCTCTTCAAGTTCTTTAGCAAACTCCTCCAATAACGAGCGGGTGCTAGTGGAGGATGCATTCAGTTCATCCCAAAAATCTTCATGGCCTCCTTGACATACTTTACAATCCCAGTGTCCATAGTAGTAAGTCGGTCATGCAGCTGTATTATGAAGTTGCAATTAGCTTCCACACCAGATCTAACTGCTCCAAGATGTTTGGAGGTCAGTTGATACAGCTTATCATAGGCTAAATTCAGAGCTGCATGAGTATCTAGGTGTTGATGAAGCTCTTCATGATGGCCGGCTAAGAGATGCATCATATGGACCAAGGCAGGGTGAGCAAACTTGCGTATGTAGGTGATCAAAACTGTAAGCTTACCATAGGTCTCTGGGAGGACACTAGTCTCATAGAGAAACAAGTGGCGTTCCTCTACCAACGACGCTCATTTGCAAGATGCAATGTTGCCAGGGTTAAGGATGCCATGTGTAAGGCCTCTCACAGCTTCAGTGGCTGGCCAAGTGATGTGATGAGACTCAGGATCAATATGTGCTCAAATTGTTCTTCTTCAAATATCAAAGCAGTAGTGCTGTCCATTCAATCATTGTCTTCAGTCCCTTCCCCATCTTGCACCCAACGGGTGACACTCTCCATTTTTTGTTAATACTTACTGAAGTATTCAGGGGGCTTGATCCCTTTAGTGAGCACCAGTTTGCGGGATCCGCCAATGGATGCCACAAATAATTTGTTTAGAGTGAGAATTTTACTTTTTATAAATAAAAGTAATAAATAACGCTTGTTAGAGTTTTTTATGTTTTTTATTGTTTAGGCAGGGCAAAACCAAGAAAGGTCCTTTTCTCAATACTAGTTTTTCCTATTTAAACTAGTTCAGATTTTGAGATCATGGGTATTCAAGGCAAAAGAATATAAAGCTGAGTTATCTAAATTAGGAAATATAGGCTTTTGGCCTATCAGATTGAAGATGATTTTTTTGAGGCAAAACTGACCCATGTGGTAACAATTTGATGAATTGTATCCAATCACCAGCAAGTAAAATCTTTTCACCTCAGCGGTGATCAGACTCATGTGGTAATGATTGGTTAAATTGCACCCTATCATCATTGAGTAATATTTTTTCACCTCAGCGGTGGTCAGACTCAGGTGGTAATGATTGGTTAATTTTTTCCCTACCATCGTCATGTAATATCTTCTCACCTCGGGGGCAGTCAGACTCATGTGGTAATGATTGGTTAATTAGTACCCAATCATTGATGGGTAAAACCTTCTCACCTCAGCGGTGGGCAGACTCAGGTGGTATCAAACACCTCAAATTCAGCCAAGAAGTCAGTTAAATTCTATTATTAGTTATTACTTTTTTTAGCTGATTTTTGTAATAAACTTTAATTTTTCCAATAGTTAGGATTCCACCAGGAATCCGCCAAGGTCTTTTCGCCATTGGCACTCATATCATTGATAACCACATTATTATTTGATGATCAGGCAGGAGATGGGCCAATCATGGTAGCAGATTTGGGAGCACTAATATCTCCAACATTCTTTTTCTTAAATCGAAAAGGAGAATGTTTGACAAATGTGTTCAAACAATGATTAAAATCTTTGTTGGATTTCTTTGTCAAGCGTCATGTTTGTGGAGAGACACGCTGTTATGTATTCCATTGAATGGGAAAAAAGTGGATTGCCACATGCACACATTTTGATTTGGTTGATCATAAAAGTCATACCAGATCACATTGATCAAATCATCTCAGCAGAAATACTAGATGTCAACATTAATTCAAACTTATTTTAAGTCATCAACAAAACTATGATTCATGGTTCATGTGGCTTACCAAACAATAATTCACCATGCATGTCTGATAGAAATGCACAGAACAATAACCAGATACTTACTTGCCAAGACTATCACTGGCAATGGTGGATATCCACTCTATTGTTGTTGATTAATGAATATGGCAGTAAATCCATCACTTTAAAAGTGCAAAAAAAATATTGAAATCAAAAAAAGTGTTATATTATACCTTATTCACCATTACTCTTAAAAACATATAAAGCACACGTCAATGTCAAGTATAGTAATTTGGTTAAATCAAGCAAGTACATTTGCAAATATATCAACAAAGGAACTGATATGGCAGTTTTTGGAGTGGGAAATGCAATTACATCTATCAATTAAATTGACTAAAATTAACTGGGACACTACGTTAGTAGCAATGAAGCAGTATGGTGCATTTTATCATTTTAATCCATGAACAACATTCAACAGTTATTCATTTAGCAGTGAACCTTTAAATTGGACAGTTTGTGTACTTCACATCAGAAAATGCACGTGTAAGAGCATTGTTGGCACAACTAACAATGTTAACTGCATTTTTCGCATTGTTCAGGATGATATATTTGCAAAAATGCTACTTTACTCTGAAGTGCCAACATGCTACAGATGGAATGTATCAGCAAAAAAGTTTATAATGTCGCAAACAAGGCATATCATTTGAAGGACATCCCAGCTTATATTTGTCTGCTGCATTAAGCCATATTTACACTGTTCACCTAAACAATGCAGAATGCTTTTAATTGCAATTACTGTTAATCAACGTACATGGATTAGCATCTTACTAAGAATTGAGAACAGTAAATGGTCAAGTATTTGTCACTTATCATGAAGCTTGCCAAAAATTAAATCTTCTTGTAAACAATGCATATTGGGACACTTCACTCACTGATGCATTGAATACTGCTCAACCACAGAAAATACGCATGTTTTATGTAATAATATTGACAATGTGCTTCCCATCCAATCCAAAAGATCGTTGGGAAAAATACAAAGACTACAAGAGTGAAGGTATCCTATACTGTTAATGTGAAACAAAACAAAATCCAGTCATTCAGTTTACACCAAACATGCATAATGAGGTATTGGTTTTGATTAAGGATACAAGTTTGGCAATTGCTAACAAAGCACTGGTACAATTATGTATGGCTGTGCCAAATCAATCTGCAAATGACCTTTTGATAGTGATTTGCAAAAAGAAAAATACCTTGATACTGACAAATTGGGTAAATTTGTTCAAAAATAATCCAAAACTTGTTCTATACCAATGCATAATGTATGACAGAATTACGCATGCAATTACAAGCCAAAGTGGTGGAGTTTATTTCCTAAATATGCCCAGAGGCACAAGCGAAACTTTTTTCATTTCACTTTGTCATGAAATTGACCATGGGCTCCGTTAGTGTGTCAGGCCAACCAGTATGAAGACTGGTGGTCCCTTACTGTTTCGCCTTCATTGGTGTACCAACCCCTATAAGTCCTGCGTCCAACCTACTAACTAAGTACCAATGGCTTTGCCTTTAGCCCCAGGCGTCCTCGGCGTGTGCCCCAGCAATTCCTGCCCCCTTCCTGGGCAGCTCAGGCACTCCTGCGCTGCCCCACCCTTGTGACCCTTCACCAACTCATCTGGGCATGCCACAGAAAGTCCATCCCCCTTCTTGGGCGGCTATGGCACCTCCCATGCTGCACCCCACTAGGGTTGGTGGCTATGCAGCTCAGCCACTGGTAGCCAGCTGGCCAGGTTTCCGCTGGTTCCTATTAGAGAGGAGGCATGGGATCTGGCAGTGCCAACCACTCCAGGCGTGATCACCCGCGCCTATTGAGGATCTCCTAAACCTTCCCCACTCTAGTTGCACTAAGCTACTTCAAAAAAAACAGGAAAGATGGCAAATGAGAGATGTCTATTAGGAGATAATGGATGACTATTTATTCTCTCAGGGCTATTGCGCCCAAGTGCTCTTTGACCAATCATCTGCTGGAAAACCCATTGGCCTCTTGATTCCAAACCTCTATCAGATCATAAACTCTATTCATTCATACTCATAGTGATTCCCTCCAGATCTGCTCATCTGATCACCAAATTACTAATATTAGGTCAATCCATTCTCAGCATAAGTCATTGGTCAATTTTATATAAATTTGTATATAAATTAGACTTTGAGCATCCTCTGCATGAGTCTCTGGTGCTCCAAATTAGATGATAGAACCAATTTTGGACAACTTATAACGGATTTATCAGCTTTCCGCTGGAAACTCCCAAAACAATCTTTGGATGGCATTTTGGCAGCAAATGCAGTTTCCGTCAGACCTAAACTCAATCAAACATATAACATTAAATTGTATCAAAATAGGCGGTTAGCTGGCAATTATGCCCAATTAATTGAACCTCCAATTTGGCTACTATCAGAAGGATTCATCTGGTTAAAATCCTGACACATTTATTTTTGCAAACATATGATCACAAAAAAGATTACACTGGCAATTGCATTATCAGGAATTGTGATAGCTCTTTTGGATGGTGCCCAAACAGCACATTCAGCACTAAAATGCCAGTGAATAAACAAATCACTGAGACACCCACATGCAATATCAACAAAAATACTGGGATTTGTAAAGTACTTCAATCATGTCAATTCATTGTATGGGGCAAATGTACTATGGCGCACAAATAAAAAACTGGAAGCACTTCATTGTACACTAAAAGCTTTGAGAGAAGATGAACAACCTTTTGGTGATGCACTCATTTTATTGTCTGGTTATTTTTGACAAATTCTATCAGCTATACCATGTTTAACACCCCTGATAAACTTAAAGCATGTCTCAAATCATGTTTATGGCAACGTTTACAGAAATTGCCATTGAAGACCAATATGAGTGTGAAGCTACAACATGATCCATCCACTTAATGTTTTAGAGCAATTTTTGGATTTTGAGAATGGGATAATGGCAATTGATAAATAACACAATGTATTATATTGCCAACAAACTTCAGTAAATCACATCAAATACATATGAAGTGCTTTACAAAGTTTCCTAAATATTGCACAGAATTACAAAAATCATCAGTGGCTAAGTTCACATGCTATATTAGCAGCTAAAAACATTGATTTCAATACCATCAATTTCAAAAATTTAAAATGAGATACCAGGTGAAGCAACAACGTATAAATCTATTAATACTGTAATCAATAAAGACAAAGTTGTCAATTATCCAACTGGATTCTTGGACTCACTTGATTTGCTAGGCATGCCACCGCACGTTTTAACATTGAGAATTGGCATACCTACCAAAATTCTCCAAAACAACAATCCATCACAACTTTACAAAATAAAAAGCTTTCATTAAAAATGATGATGAACATTGTCATCAAAGTTACAGTTTTAAAATAAATTTAAAAAGATATACTGTTGCCATACATTCCAATGATTCAATAGATAAGCCATTTGAATCCAAATGTTTGCAGTTTCTGGTGCAACTTGAATTGCAATAACCATCAACAAAGCACAGGGAAAATTGCACAAGTGTGTGGAATAAATTTAAATGATCCATGCTTTTTACATTTGTGCATATGTGGCCTGCTCACACATCTGAAAAGCTTCTGATTTATTCTTTTACGCACCAGATTGAAAAACAAAGAATATTGTGTATTCAAAAGCGCTTCAATAAACAGAATTAAAACACAAACACTTTATTTCTTTTAGTGGCATTGCAATGTATGCTGGGTAAATGTACCAAATACATTATTACATTAATTTGAAAACCATGCAAATAAAGTTGTGGGCAACAGCAATTTATTTATAAGAAACCTACTTTAATTGAACTTTACTAATTAAACTAACAATTTCTATTACTGAGGTGTTGGACAATCACAAGTCTGATATTGTAATAAGAGTGCTTTGGGTTATAATCAGGACAAAATCAGTTAAAAGACCTTGGTCAATTCTCGGTGGAACCCATCAAATCATGGCAATTCAAATCCATCTAATTATCAGCCAATTTGTTCAGCACTTAAGGATTGGATTGTGCTGAAACTGCAGCCAAATACAGAAAGTTATGCCGAGGCTCCTCCACAACCACTCAATAATTAAGCTCAAATGCTTAAGCGGAGACCACCCCTTTTTATAAGGGTGGTGGGGGTCCCGCAATGTGAAGATCTTTTCTCACCAAGTAATTGTTTTAAATATAAAATCTCTTCCAAACGGAAAAGTCCTACCTAGTATTGACCCTCCTTCAGTTGTTCCATTTAAGCCAAGTGAGACTTGAGAGCTCCAATAGATTGAATCTCCAAATTCTATAATTCAGACATTACAAAGCAATATGAACTTGAGCCTTAACATTTTAAATACTAGGATTGACTTATTAAGAGAGTTCACTTCTTTATCCCCTCACAGAAACTAATAAAAACCATAAAACCCAAATTTAAGTATTAATTTTTAAGTTTTATTGTTTTAACTATTGGTGAAAAAAGCCCCCTTACTTTACTTCAGCAGTGGAGATTGAATTTCTTCTGTAATATTGTTGAAACTTGGGGCAAATTAGCACCAGCGAGCATACACCCTTCTCCAATTCCAGCAAGTGGTGTGCACTATAGGGGGTAGTACACCACAAAATACACTTAAAATGGAGACTATTGGGAGAAGAACCCTTCTAGCCTCCCTGCTGCTTTAGATCTAAGAAGAGCTGCATTGTAACATCAGCTTGCCAATGCTCTCTCTACTCAAAACGCTTGAAAAGCACCTTTTCATGGGGCCCCTCCAATGATATAAAACCCTTTTGTGAGACAAATTTACCTATGTGAGGGTAGCATCGCCTCATTTATATGCTTATAAATCTGCTATGGAAGGAACTCCCAATGATCAGAAAATTCAGTACCTCCTCCCTTGCTTAAGTCTCCTGTCCCAAGAGATAATGGTTTCAAATATGGCCACAATCAGCACCTGGATGGAGGTGAAGGAAGTCCTTGTTATAGAATTTGGTTCAACCTAAAGTTTATACTGGAGGAAACAGGCCTTCATGTGCCTTAGTGTGCAGAAGGGAGAATCAATCTCCTCTTTTGTTGAACAGTTCTATAGGGAGGCCCAGCCGCATCAATTGCGAAAATGCTACTCCTTATGATACCCTTGCAGCCATTCTAACTGTCTTAGCTTCTCACCATCCTATAACCCAACATCTTGTCTCCATTAACGTCACCTCCAGAATATCCATAATATTAAAGAGACACTGCTGGAAGTTGCAGATTTATAACGCTGGAGCTACTTCAGGTGCTGGGTCAAACCCCAGTTTATGACCATTGAGGATTACTCAACCGTAGCCCTGCCAAAGGAGGCTATGATGATCCCTGTAGTTTTATGATGGCTACTACTCTGAGCTCTTCACCTTCAGTGCAGCTTAAACTGGATCTTCCTCCGCCCAGCCAACCTGAGGTTCTCAAGCTAATAAATCATAGCGCACCATCGTCATTAGGGCAACATTCCCTGCCCTCACCTTGCCACCAAGATCATCTTTTGCCAACCAATGAGCCCATCCAAGTGGCTCAAGATCTTAAACCCATTTCTCATGTGCCATTCTCCCACATTAACAATATGTTAAATACCAGGTCACCAAAGATTAAAACGCTAGGTTCACAAAAGCACACAGCAGCTGATCAACCCAAAGCTCACGTAGTTAAAACATCCATCTCCACGACGCTATCTCCTCAGACCTTGCAACTGAAGGGTTCTTCTCCTCCAGTATCCCCAAAAATTGGTGCAGCTACAATGCTCCCTTCAAAAACCAAATGGGTAGATGAGCGCCAAAAAACCTATCCTGTGAGGAGAACAAGCTTTTTTTAGCCCCCTCTTAGCAACTTGTTGAGGTGCATTGACAATCCCTCTGATGAAGAGTCTGAAGGGGGTGGTGAAGATGTGAGCTATTATTTTTTGGGAGCCCCAATGAAAGTGCAGCTTCTGGATGAGTTGAGGCCTGAAAGAATTGATATAACAATGATATTACAACAAACCTATCTCCAACAGTTGTTGAGGTTTTCAGAGATGATTGATACCAACAATGATGCTGACCAGCTTATTGGTACAGTGATCTAATATATCCAGCAGGTTCATACCCACCAATCTAATATATAAATACCCTGCGATGGCTCAACTCCTTGCCTCTAACTCCATTTGAAGGAGATTCTCTCCCTCCCCTACTTTTGGTAGCACAATACCTAAGGTAGAGGTTGTCATCAATAAGGTGCGCATTCTAACCATCCTTGATATGGTTGCTCCAGTGAACGTGGTTTCTTCAAAGCTTATCAGTAAAACTAAATTGGCGCCTGAACTGGACTATTTTACAAGAGTTTGGAACTGCAGGGCCTAAAAATACGTGAGCTATTAGTGCCTACTCTTCTCTACCCATACAAATTGGGAAAATCCTATTGTCTGCCCCGCTGTGGCAATAAACAATAACGCATATGACCTACTCGTTGGCACTCAATTAATGATTGAGTATGACGGAATCATTAATATGAAATAGGGATTTCTCTCCCTTCTAAATTACAAAGTTCCACTAGTCTTTATCAACAATGAGCTCAATAAAAAGAATACACCTGCATCATTGAGTATCCATCCTCCGCCATCACTCTTAATGATACCACGTTAGGAAGAAATACAAAAAGCTGCCTGGCTCTGTGGATGCTTCAGAGGGCATTCCATTGTATGCGTCAGAGGAGGCAGCAGTCAAAGCAGGTGAACAAAAGTTGATAGACGCCAAGTATACTATGCAAATCCCACGCAACTGCCTTTTGTACTTTACAAGCATTGATAATAAGTCCTTTGGAACCTCAAGAGTTGTCAGGTATCCTAGACCCTGCTTATCAGCGATCTTCAATATCCTGCTGGGGAATCTCACTAACAAGGACATGGTTGTAAATAAACATCAGGAGATTGGAAAAGCCTTACTGATTCCAATTTAGGACATCCACCAAGTCATTATATTGGTTCTAGGCTTGATATGGGACTACCCACTGACCAAATGATATGCGCTCTGCCCCACGTTCAAATTTCTGAGGATCTAACCCCAACCGAGATTAATAAAGTCCATTATTTACTGAAGTCTTATAGTGACATTTTCTCCAAATCTGATACTGACTATGAGCATATGAAGGACTGGAGCCACACAATTGATGTTGGTGATGCCAAGCCTATTCGATCCAAGCCTTATCAGAAATCAAAAGTTGAGGAGCTCCAGATGAGGACAAAGCCTTAACAGTTACTGGAAATGGGGCTAAAAAAAGTCTTCTCAAAGCCCTTGGTCATCTCCACTGTTGCTTATAAAAAATAAGAATGGTGGGTATCAGGTAGTAATGGACTACCATAAACTGAATAACCTCACCAAGAAGGACAGCTACCCTATCCCCCAAATTGATGATGCTCTGGACCAACTCTCTGTGTCCAAGTTGTTTTACGCCATGGACTTGGCTAACGGATACTGGCAGATGGACCTTTCCCCGCAAGACCAGGAGAAGTGTGTGCTTATCTGCAGTGAGGGCTTATTTCAACCTACCCAACTATTACAAGGGTTGTGCAATGTGCCCCAACTTTTTCAGCGAGCCATGGACCACATCTTGCAGGATATGAAGCTTAGTTGCGTAATTGTCTATATTGAAGAGATCACCATCTTACACCAAACGTTCAATGAAAACTTTCATACTTAGAGTAAGAATTCAAACTCTGAGGGCCTCTCACATTAAGCTGAAGCCCTCCAGATGTACATTCTTCCAAAAGAAGTTGTATTTCCTGTACCACGCTATCACCCCAGATGGGATCCAGCCTCTACATGATAAGGTTGAGGCGATATCCAAAATGACTGTCCCCAAAACCCTCCATGATATTCAGGCGATCTTAGGTATGGTGGGATATTACCATCAATTTATCCCAAATTCACTCAGCTCAGTGACCCCCTTGTACGCCTTTTAGCTAAGAAAACCCTTTCCATTGGGGATAGGAACAACTGGCTGCTTTTGAAACGCTAAAAAAGCTGCTACAGTGATGGACTTTCTATGCCAATATGACTATAATAACCCTTCATGCTGTTTACTGATGCCTCCAACTATGCAGTTGGAGCTACCTTGGTTCAACTGGATGAGCATAGGGTTTATCTTCCAATTTCGTACTTCAGCAAAAATTTTTTAGGGCTGAACGTAACTAATGCGTCACTGAGAAGGAGTGTCTTGCCATCTTTCTTACTGTTAAATATCTACCACCCTTTCATATATGAGACTTCATATAAAGTGATTACTGACCTCGCCTCTTTAAAGTGGTTACAGAATATGAAATATCCCACTTAACGGTTGGCACACTGGGCTATGAAGCTCCAGCACTATGATCATTGAGCACCAAGCTGGGATGAGCCACATGAATGTTGATAAGTTGACTTGGCTTCTCATCCTTCACTTAGAAAATAGTGAAGTGGAGAGACTACATGACCTCCCAATGACCCCTGACGCTTGAAAGGATGAGGCTGAACCCGTCCAGAAGATGCTAGCTCAACATTCCAATAACATTAAGGTGGATAATGGGAAACTATACAAGAAAGTAGGAGTGAACTGGTTATGCCACGGATATGGCTAAGAAGAACTAGACTGGTCTCCCAGTCAGGGTGTGTGAGCACCCAGTGGAGGCCCCAGAATACCAGAGGCATAGCGGTCTGGGTGACTAATATAAGTGAGGATCTATGGGAAATGTGAGGGAAGCAAACATTCAGTAATGTACCGAAGGCCCCCAAGGCAAACCAGATGGTTGCATTGGGGGCAACCAAGAGTCTTGCGGGGGCAACCCCCCAAGGGCAGGAGAGGCAGGGATGATGATGACTCCTCCAGGGTTCATGGTTGCTAGCCTTCAGATTCCAGTAGGGGTGCTTGCATGCCAGCGGGAGGTGGCACATAGGCTGCCACGTTATTAAAGATATGGGTAGAAGTATGGTAAACCCCATGAGAGGGGCTGAGACAGAGTTTCCTCTGGAGGGGATGCTCTAGGTCCCACTGGTGAGCTGGATCCACAGCAGCAGGGGTGGCTATGGAAGCTGAACCCATGCGCAGCAGGCCAGGGACGCCTTGGGGCTGCTCCAACTGGGGAGCAGTTTCAGCGGACTTGGCGCCTGAACAGGTGGAAGGGCCTCCATTTAATGGATGCATAGAAATGAACGTAGCAGTGGGTTCACCATCAGGGGTGGGACGGATTATTGCATTTGCAATCCACTGCCATGCGGTGGGATCAAGTGACCAGATAATCCAGTCAGCAAATATCAGAAAGAGGATTTGGGTGATGGCGCACTTCATCAGGTTAATTGATGGAATTGTTTATAATTGTTTTTAAAGGCAGACGGAGTCCATGGCAAACTAGGTGGATTTATCAGATTTATTTCAATGAAAGAAAAAAGAATGAATTAACAACTGCCCTTGGTGGGGCCAGTTGCCTTTTAAACTGGGCAATAGGCATGGGGAAGTATTGAAGGATTGGTCATTTGGGGAATGGGAAAGGGACTTGGTTGGCTTGCTCAGAGGGGGTAGAAGGTGGCTCCCAATTCAGGCAAAAGCTTAGAAAACTTTTGCAAATTTTCACAAATTCTTGGAGCCAAGCCAAATTAATACTGTTGATCCAGGTCCTGATGATTCAAATCAGCCTGTTCGCATGGTTGGGGCAGTCCAGATTTGTCTCAGGAAGCAGGGGTCCATGGATTGGGTTTGTTGCAATTTGGGCTGATCCCACAATTGGGTGGCTCATATAATCTGAACTCCCTTGATCCATTTTGGAGCATTAGGCCTGATGATTTGAGCCATTTGGAACCAGGTTTGCAATCTGAGCTGTGTTCCAATCTGGCTTTTGAAGCAGGCCAGCCCAGACTGGCTTCCCAAGTCTGGAAATTACTGTCCGGGCTCCAATGTTGGGAATTGCCATTTTCCCAATTTTGTCCATGGCTTGCCTGGGGAGTGGGTGGCCTCAGGGCCCTCTCCATGCCCCCTAATGTGAGCCATCTCCCTGAAGACCCCTTCTATCAATCTTACCAGTATTGAAGAGGGGGGAATGGGTGGGAGTGGGATGGCCTTGGGTAGGAAAGCCATCACTGGGTGCTCATCTATCACACATGGGCAAGGTCGCCCAGCTGTGACAGAAGGTCCACTGGAGCCTTAGAGCCCCTCTTCATTCGGAAGGGGTGCTGAACCCTATCCAGTTGCAAGGGCTGGTCCCCAAGACTTACAGGTTACCCTACCTCCATCCATCTAAGCGATTACATGTTATTATGTAGTCTCATGCTATCCTGGGGCATAGTGGATTGCGGAAACCTATGAGTGGGTGAAAGAATGCTACTACTGAGAGGGAGTCATGGAGACCATCATTGAAGTCACGGATGACTGTCTGACATGTAAAAAGCAATCCAGCTTCAAAACCAGGTATCAAATTCAACCTATCACTCCACAACAGTCCTTCCACATAATAAGCCTAGATGTGGTTGGCACTCTACCCCAAACTACGTGTGGAAATCAGTTTATCTTGGTAGGTATTGATCACTTTACCAAATGGGTTGAGGCTGTGGCTCTTCCAGCTCAGACGGCCAAAGCCACTGTGACTTTTCTCCATCAGTATATCTTCGCTTAACATGGCTGACCCCAAGTTTTGCTCTGTGATATTGGTAAAAATTTCACCTCCCAAGTGAAGTATCTCGCTACTTCCATGGGCATGCAACAGCTCTTTTCTGCCCTCTATAACCCCTCAAACAATGGTATTGTGGAAAGAGCAATGGTACCCTGGTCTCTATATTATATAAATGTCCACTTCAGACCCCCTTACTGGGATCTGTACTTACCAAGTGCCCTCATGGCCTACTGTATCAGTTAACATAAAATCCTCAAAATGTCTCCTTTCTATGTATTGTATAGATGGGACCTGAAGTTCTGGCTTTATAAGCCAAAAATATTTTTACTGATAGGGCTGACCCTGAGAAAGCCATGAAGAAGTTGGCACAGCACATCATTCAGCTACAATCAGATTCTATGTCTAAGTTGACTAAAGCGGTCACAAAAAAGGTTAAGCCAATTTTGAGCTCTTACCCTCTCTACTTACCTTCCAAGTATCCTACTTGGTGCTGTACTATCATAATAGGATCACTCCTAGAAAGGAGAAGCTCAAGTCTATTTGGTAGGGAACTTTTGTAGTCACATACAAGTGAGGGTATGAGTATTCCATCAAATTCCTTGCTACAGAAGTTACTGTCAAACTGAGTTCATAACTGGTTCTCAAAGCCTTATTCTCACCTAACACTCTTGAAGGGGTGATGTCAGAAAATTACAAGTCTGATATTGTAATAAGAGTGCTTTGGGTTATAATCAGGATGAAATTGGCCAAAAGACCCTGGCCAATTATCAGTGGAACGCATTTATTTGGGAAAATTAGAATTTATCTAATTCTCAACCAAATTGTTCAGCAATTATAAGTTGGATTGTGCTGAAGCTGCAGTAAAATACAGAAAGCTATGCTGAGGCTCCTCCACGGCCCCTCAATAATTCAGCTCAAATGCTTAGGTGGAGACCACCCCTTTTTATAAGGGTGGTGGTGGTCCCACAATGTGAAGATATTTTCTCACCCAGTAATTGAGTTAAATATAAAATCTTTGCCAAATGGACTAGTCTTACCTAGTATTGACCCTCCTTCAGTTGTTCCATTTAAGCCAAGTGAGACTTGAGAGCTCCAATAGGTTCAATCTCTACATTCTATAATTTAGTCATTACTAAGAATTCTGAACTTGAGCCTTGACATTTTAAATACTAGGATTGACTTATTAAGAGAGTTCGCTTCCTTACTCCCTCACAGAAACTTGTAAAAACCATGAATTCCAACTTTTTAGTATTAACTTATTTGTTCTATTATTTTAACTGGTGGTGATAAAACCCTTTTACTTTTACTTCAGCCGTAGTGATTGAATTTCTCTTGCCATATTATTGAAATCTGGGGCAAATTAGCACCTGTGAGAATACGCCCTTCCCTATTTGAAACAAAAGTCTGCATTACTAAGTGGTAAAAATTTAGCTTGCAAAGCTGAGGACCCAGGTTCAAATTTCCATGGGTATGCATGTAGTTAGGGAGGATACACCAGTGGTAAAATATGGACTCACTAACACTGCTTCCCTGAGTTTGATTCTGGTAATGATTTTTAGGTAGGGGATGACTATGACTGTGGTGGCGTTGTGCATTAACACCATGAACTGAGATAGCATATATCAAGGCAGTTCATAGAGTTCCAAGCCTATCATATGCCATGTGTGGAGGTTTTCCAGGTAAATACTACTTTCCATTTCTCAGATTTCCTTAATTGGTGCAGTATTGTCCCCAGGTTGGCCTTTTCAATAAAAAACCTAAAGAAATAATATAATTTCATTATGTACCCCGTGAAAGTTCATTGTGAAGCATGGGCATTCTGCTAGTACACAAAAATTTTTATTTTATATATTATAGATAGTATATCATAAACAAATATCGAATAATTTATTTTAATTACTAGATGATTTAATGATCAAATTATACTAAATTTACTGTTTAGCATCTACAAAAATTCATTTATTAAATTTAACTTTTTTTATTAGTCAAATTATACTAAATTTAATGTTTAGCATCTACAAAAAATCTTTTAATAAATTTAATTTTTTAATTAATCAACTTATGTTAAATTTACTGTTCTCCATCAAAATTAAATCATTTTATCAAATTAGTTGTATTATTGTTTAAACTAGCAACCAGATACCCATGTTTTGTTATGGTGTTTATAGCTTAACAGATGATTTTAATCAATATTTTAGATTTTATATTATAGGTAACCACCAACCTCTCAGTCAAACCTTATAGACTTATTTTTTAACCAAATTTCAAAAAAACTTACCCTAAAACCAATTTTCCTATTAATCAACCAAAAACTACAAAACATTCAGTCAGTCATATAAACTAACTGAAAATATTAGATCACCCAGATAATGGTATTACCTGGAATTGGTTAGGTATAATAAACAAACAATTATAACTAAAATTAGATTTTATATCATGTTGATAGCCATTTTGCACATCATTATTTTTTGGGTATAATTTAACAAATAGTATTATTTATGTTAGTCTGTATAGATAAATGGCCACCAATAAGTTTAAGTTTTAATCAAAAATATCAAATCAGCCAATAACTAACCATTCAGTCAAAGTCAATTAATTCTATTGAATCAACCTAAAACCACCAATTGCTTGGCAAATTAATTCAAACTATCAAATTAAAAAATCATCTACTGCTCATTAAAACTACTAACTTTTTAAAATGACTACTAACTACTTGGCAAACCTATTTTATTAAACTATTAAATCAACTGATATCAAACTTCTTAGCTGTAACAGTATACTGATTTCCATTAAAACATATGAAACTTTCACTTATTACACATAATCTTATCATCTTATTATGAGAATTAGATATCTGTCTTTGAGGTGCATACAGACCCCTTCCTGTCCACCTATAGCCAATCTTTCAAAGCTTACATGCCATAGTTTTGACTGGGCATTGCGCACACACACTTGCTTTCTATAATTGAAAAAAAAGTGTGTATGTGTGTGTTCATGCGCGTGATGACCAGCCAAAAATAAACATGTAAAGTCTTGAAACTTTGGATATAGGTGGATAGGAGGGGGTCCATGTGCACCTCAAAGCCAGATTTTTAATTTATATAATAAGATAAAAAGTTTTTATATGTAAGAAGCAAAAATTTTATATGTTTTTATTGGAAATCAATATATTGTTATGGCTGAAAATTGATATTTGATTGGTTTGATAGTTATGGTTTTGCCAAGCGGTTGGTGGTTTTGGGTTGATTAATAAGCTTGATGATTTTAGTAAGCAGTAAGTATTTGGTTGATTTGATAAGTTAATTTGTTTGGTAAGTTGTTTATGGTTTTACTTGTTTCAGTAAGTTTAGGTTTGTTTTGCAAATACAAAGCGGATGACAATTGGTTAATTTAGTATATTCAATAGTTTTCAATTTAAATTTAACCTTTTTTTGAGGTGGCTGGCCTGGGGAAGATACCACACCAATTAAGGGGGAAAATGGAAAGTAGGATAGAACCAAGAAAACCTATATGCATGGTGTATAATAGGCCAGGAACTCCATGGACCACCTTACTTTTATTATCTCAGTTTGGGGCATTGGTTGTAGGATTCAACAAGTTTAGGCTTGCTGATGCTAATAACAGCCAGATTCCACAAAAACACTTTTTACACTAAGAATATTACTTTTATAATTATATTAAAGTTAGGTTTTTTTCAAAAATGTTTATTTGGCTCAGGAAAGAAAGCAAAAAGTGAGTTTTCTCAATATTAACGCTCAGTGTTTAAACTATATTGAGTATCAAGGGTCAAAGGGATACAATATTAACGTTCAGAATAGCTTAGTAACATCTGAATTAGTAAATATGGAAATTTGCCTATCAGAGCTTAAGAAATTTGGTTTAATTTGTTGAGACGACTGATGGGAAGTTATTTTTAGGCAGAATGTACCCATGTAGTAACAATTTACATATTTTATCCAATCATTATTAGATAAAATAATCTCACCTTGGTGGACCTCCACCAAGCCTATAAAGAGGGTGGTCTCCACTTACATATTTGAATTGAACTGGATGTGGCTGGGGGAGAACCATCCAATGGACGACCTAAAGTCCACTGCATGGTTCGAGCAATCCAACTGCCTGATCTTGAAGTAATTGCTCATGTGGTATTAAAAAGTGTTACCTCAATTTGTGGGGTTCCATTGATAATTGTCCAGGGTCTTTTGGCCGATATTGTCATTATTTAAATTTGAAGCAATATTATTAAGAGGTTGGACGTGTAATTGGCAAAATGTATTTGTTAAACTGGGACTATTCTTACCCAAAACATTTTTTTGCCAAAGTCAAGATGATAATTATCTGACATCACCCCCCTTAAGAATGTTGGGGAGAATAGGGCTGTAGAACGAACATGTACCCAATTAATGGCAATCCCTGTATCTAAGTATTTGATATTTTAACCAATTCCTCTATTGTAAGTGATGGTGAACGGATTCTTTTAAATTGATCCAATCTTGAAGTTCTAGGAGTGATGCAATTATGGTAGTATAAGACCATATCAGACACTTGAAATAGAGGCAAAGGAGCTCAAAGCTCATTGGCAGCTTGTCCTTCTTTAGTGACTGTTTTAGCTATGTTTGTCATAGCCTCAGATTGAAGCTGAATGATATGGTGAGCTAATCTTCTCATGGCTTTTTCAGGTCCTCACCACTAGAGAAGACATCCTTAGCTAAGAGGGCAGGTATTTCTGGTTCCCGCCCATATAAGACATAAAATGAAGGCATTTTTAGGATCCAGTGATAACTAATCTGGTAAGACATAAGAGCACTGGGTAGGTATTGATCCCAGTGAAGTGGATCAGAGGAGGCCATTTTTCATATAATGGAAAGCAAGGTTCCATTTCTCTTTCCACGGCTCCATTGGTAGAGGGATTATATGGAGCTGAGAAAAGTTGTTGGGCTCCCATGGAAGTAGCCAGTATTTTGATTATTCTGGAGGTGAAGTTCTTACCATTGTCACAGAGTAGTTTGGGTGACACCCATTATGAATGAATATGTTTTGATGTAAAAAAAGTGGCTGTGGTCTTGGCCGTTTGGGCAGGAAGAGCCACGGCTTCAACCCACTTATTGAAGTGGACAATGCCTGCTAAAATAATTCTTTATTCCACCAGTAGTCTGAGGGAGGGGACCTACTACGTCCAGGCTGATAATGTGGAATGGTTGTTGAGGAGTAGTTGGCTGATATTGGTATCTAGCCCTGAAACTGTATTGCTTCTTGCACGTAGGGCAGACATCCAAGACTTCAACAATAGTCTTCATAATTCCTTCTCAATAATACCAATCCTTGATCCACTCATGGGTTTTCTCTTCTCCTACGTGCTCTAGAGTGGAGTGATCTTTCAGAAAAACAGGTACACGTTCTGAGGGAAGAAGATAAGGGAGCCACTTTGCCCCCACTTGCTTGTACAATTTTCCACTCTCCACTTTGGTGTTGCAGGAGTGCCAGGCTAACATTTTCTGTACGGGCTCATTCTCATCCTCCCAGTCATTAAGGGTCATTAAGAGGTCATATAAACTCTCCGCCTCGCTATAATCCAAGTGAATGATTGGAAGCCAAGTTAGCCCAACAACATTCATGTGACAGGTTCCAGTATGGTGTTTGATCTTCATGTTTTAATGCTGGAGCTTTAGAGCATAGCAAGCTAACCGGCCAGTAGGATACTTCATGTTTTGTAACCATTTCAGAAAAAGTGTGGTCCATAACCACAGTGAAGGTGGTCTTTACAGGAAAGGGCGGTAGTGCCTTACAGCTAACAGAATGGCAAGGCATTCCTTCTCTGTTACACTGTAATTGCGTTTCACCTTTGACAAAATCTTGCTAATATGATACAGTATAATCAACACTGTTTTCATCCAGTTGAGATAAGATGGCCTCAACGGTGTAGTCTGAGGCGTCTGTAAACAAAATAAACAGTTTTCCATAGTCAGGATGCCTTGGGATAGGACGTTTTTGTAGCATTTGCTTCAATGTCTCAAAAGCGGCCTTGTGTTCAGCGCCCCAATGGAAAGGGGTGTTATAAGTCAATAGGCGGACGAGTGGTTCACTGGGTTGTGAAAACTTAGATATGAAATGATGATAATACCCCAGCATTCCTAGAAATACCTGTATATCTGTAAATTATTAGGAGGAGGCACTTTTGTAATCACTTCTACTTTATCTTGTATGGGTAAATTCCTCTTAAGAAATGGAGTGTTCAAGGAAATCAATTTCCTTTTGAAGAAGGTACACTTTGAGGGCTTTAACTTGATATTGGATTCACGTAAGCGTTGAAACACCTCCTTCAGATGATCAAGATGTTTGCTAAAGGCTTTTAGAACATAATGATGTCATCAAGATAGAAGATGACACAACTTAACTTCAGGTCCTGCAAGATGTGACCCATCACGCGCTGGAAAGTTGCAGTTGCGTTACACAACCCTTGAAGTAATTGGGTGGGTTGGAAGAGAGACCTTCACTGCAAATGAGAGCACATTTCTAGCCTTTGGGAGAAAGGTCCATTTGCCAATAGCCACTATCCAAGTCCATGGCGGAGAAGAAGTTATTGTCAGAGAGTTGGGTCAGGGCGTCATCAATGCAGGGGATAGGATAATTATTCTCCTTGATGAGGTTATTTAGCCTGTGATAGTCCATGACTATCTGATGACCTTTGTTCTTCTTTATAGATAGCAGGAGGAAGAAGACCAAGAGCTTTGTGAAGGAACTAACAAACCCGCGTCTAATAACTTCTTGAGTTCCATCCTCATCTGCTGTTCTTCCACCTTTGATTTGAGGTAAGGTTTTGACCAAATGGGACGAGCATCACCCATGTCAATGAAGTGGCACCAGCCCTTCATGTGTCCATAGTCTTTATCTGATTTGGAGAATATATCACTAAAGTCTTCCAATAGAGCGTGAACTTTTTCAAGTTCATCTGAGGTCAGTTCATCTGAGATATGGACATTGGGTAAGGTACATATCATTTTATCCGTTGGCAGGCCCATATCCGCTGTAGACACAATGGAGTGAACTTGGTCAATGTCCTCCACAGGGACAAACAATCCTCTTCCAATCTCCTGGTGTTTTCTTACAACTATGTCCTTGTTGGTGAGATTCCCTAACAGAAGAGTAATAGGCCTCTGGTAGGCTGGGTCTAGAACGCCAGGCAATACCCAAGGCTCCAAGGGACTAACACCCTCAATACTTACAAGGTGCAAAAAGCTGTGATGTGGGATTTGGAGGGTGATCTTTGTGTCAAACACTCGTTGTTCACCTGGCTTAATCACTACCTCATCTGCAGCATTAAACGGAATACCGTCCATAGCATCCACTTAATCAGGAAAAATTTTGTATTTTGTCCTACAGTCATATGATATAAAGATAAAGCAGAAAATGGGTACTCAACCAGGCAATAGTATTTATTCTTGCTGAGATCTTTATTGGATAAAATTAAAAGGATTATATAATTTAAGTAACGAGAGGAAACCTTGCTTCATATTAATAATTCCCTCATGTTTGATCATAAATTGGGTACCTATGAGCATATTATAGGTGTTGTTGTCCAAAGCCACTGTTGGGGCGATAAGATAAGCTTACCTATACAGATGGGAAGGGAAGAGTATGCTCCAATAGCACAGGTGTTGTTTGGGCATGTAGTTCCAAACTCTTGATTTTACTCCAAATCAGGCGCCAGCTTGATCTTTTTCATCAGCTTTGAGGAGATTACATTCACCGAGGAGCCAGTATCCAGGATGGCCAACACCAGGACTTTTTGAATGACCACTTCTCACACTTTGTGAGTGTTCCTTCAAAGTTAGGCAACTGAGCTAAGACCTATTTGAGACGGAAGGTGGAGATTAGTTTGCAAGCAGTCTCAAGGTAACTCTCCAGGATGTACTTAATGGTGTGACCTCGCTGGAGAGGGCGAATTAAGCTAGATAGGAGCTGAACAGAATCACTAGCAGTGGTGATAACCACAGGACACCTAAAACTTGACTGTAGTATATATACTCAAGTATGGTGGTCTCATCTACTCCTCCAGAGTTCAAACAATCAGGGACCTCCACTTTAGCGGTTTCCCCTAATATGTAGTAACCAACATTATCATAACCCCCTCAGATTCATCCCTGGGGGAATTTTCAACAAGAGGTAATGACATAATTTGAGTAAATGAGTCAGGAAAATGAGATTCATCAGAAATGGGAGTGCCTATCCCTATGCCAACATCCCTTTTTCCTGCTCCTACTCCTCAGCGTTGGCTTTCTTTTTCCAACACACAGCCTCATAGTGCCCACCATTGTTGCAGTATGCACATTGAGGGGTTTAGTCTGCTTGGCTTTTGGTTTTGCTCCTCAGGGCCCGTGATCTTAAGGGTCTCCTTTTTGTATTCAATGAACAGGACCTGAGGCTTGGGCTTTTGATCCTCAATGGCCAGAACGCAAGGTTGAGATACAACTCTATGTGGAACTTTAAGCTTGTGGAAATCAGTGACATCTATTAAAGCCTCTTTTATATCATGGACTTTGCAGAAATAGCGTTTGACAGAAGTGATGTGCATTGCCAAAGGATGGTGAGATGCCAACCCAGTCAAAATAGCGGCAACAGCGTCATCCAAGGACAACATCTTAGAATTTAACAACATCTGCACTTCAATATAGAACCTTTCTGCAAAGGCAACCACTGACTCTCCTCTTCTTATGATAAGGCGCATAAATGCTTGCTTCTTCATGCTTAAACACTGTTTTGAGCCAAACTCATCAATGAGAAACTCCTTAAATTTGGACCAGGTGTTAAGAACATCCATAAGATGGACCATCACCTCCTAAGCCATGTGACTCAAACAAGAGAGGATGTGTTTGACCTTCTGATGGTCAGTCACCCTTCCATAGCAGCACCATAAACATATAAAAATGAAGCGATGCTGCCCTCACCGGGTATAGACTTAACCTTAAGAGTTGATTTTAATGAACCATGGTCACCCCAGAGAGGGTATGAACTTCAGGAGCATCTGCTCCTGTGGTTTCTGAGTGAAGGTCCAACTGATCAAAGGAGCAAAAGAGTCAATTGATATGGTCTTTGATAGCTTCAAGCCTGGTTTTAATGGCGGTGATGGACTTTTCTGAGGCATATTCACTTAAAGCCAATCAGGCTTCCATCCCCAGCTTTTTAGTTTCTAGCTCTTCAATCTGACTCTTCAGTGCCTTGACTTTAAAACAGAGTTGTAACACGAGAGAGCTTAGGTTTTGTTGGTCAACTTCCACCACCCCCACGCGGTTTTTGAGCTCCTCTTTCATCTGCTTACACTCTTCATTGTCACATGGATGGGATCCTTGCATATGTACGTCACCCTTAATCTGTTCATAGCTACGCATAACTTGCGTCAACCAACTATACACATCCTTCAACAGAGCAGGCCCTTCAAGTGAGGTTTTTACCCCTTGAGCTTCTGTTTCACATTTGCTAATATGGTGGGCCATTTATTTTGTATTATCAAGAGAAGCTTTAAAAGATAGCTCCTTTTTTGAGTTGAGCAACCTTATCCTCTAGAGCGGGGGTAGCCCTAGAAGGTTCATGCAATAAACTTCACTCAAGCTTCTCAACGAGTGACAAGGCTTGGGCTAGTTGCCGCTCCACCACAGCCACATGTTGTTCATTCCAAGGTTGAGGGGTGGATGTGTGTGCCAAGAGGTTGTGGCGAATTTGCTCTTCATGCTTTTCAACTTCCTTGGCAAACTCCTCAAGTAGAGAGTGGGTGCTAGCGGCGGAGGTGTTTAACTCATCACAGAAGGTCTTCATTGCCTCATCTACATATTTTACTACATCAGTTTCCATGGTGGTGAGCTAACCATGCTACTAAATAATGAATTTGTGGTTTGCCTCCACGTCAGATTTGGCTGCTCCAATATGTTCAGAGGCTAGTTGATATAAATTATCATAAGCTAATTGTAGAGCATCATGGTTTGTAGGTGTCAATGTAGCTTTTCATGATGGACATCTAATAGATGTTTCATATGAAACAAGGCAGGATGAGCAAAACTGCAGACATAGGTAGTAAAATTAGTGAGCTGGCTATAGCATCAGGAAGGATTCAGATTTTAAAAGAGGTATAGTAAGGGTGGTTAGCCTGGCAGGGTATTCCTGCTTCCACTCTAGTGAAGGTTTTGTTCAACATATTTTTGAAATTTTTACTGGCTATAAAAAATCTTAGTGTGGTATATTTGCCCCAAGGTCAATCCGCCTCAATTACTTTTCATAGAGGTATATAAGATGGTCCTCTAAAAGAACCTCTTTCTCAGGAAGCAATATAAGCAGAGTTTAATATGTTATGAGTCAGGTCTATCACTACTTCAGCTGCAGTCCAGGTAAGGTGGTGAGACTCTGGTATAAGAATTCATTTAAACTGCTCTCTTCCAAAGATAAGGCTGGGGGGCTATCCATATTGTCATCTTATGCCCCATCTCCGTTTCTTACCCAGCTAGTAAAACTTCCAGTAGGCGCGCCCTCCATTTTGTTAGTAATTAAATTAGTGATTTACAGGGTAGCCCCTGTATTTAGAACCAATTTGTGGTATCCAGCAAGTTTTTAGGCTCGCTGGTGCTGATAACCGCTGGATTCCACAAAAACACTTTTTAAACTAAGAATAATACTTTTATAAATAAAAGTTAAGTTAGGTTTTAGAAAGTTTCTATTGGGTGCAGGAAAGGAAGCAAAATTGAGTTTTATCAATTATAAACTCAGTATTTAAACTGTATCAAGTATTGAGGGTCAAAGGGATTCAATGTTAACGTTTGTAATAGCTTAGTAACATCTGAATTAGAAAATATGGAAATTCGTCCTATTAGAACTTGGGAAATTCAGTTTACTTTGGTGAGATGACTGATGGGAAGTTATCTTTAGGAAGAATGTACCCGTGTGGTAACAATTTGATAGATTTTATCCTTTCATTATTAGATAAAATAATCTCACCTTGGTGGACCTCCACCAAGCCTATAAAAGGGGGTGGTCTCCACTTAGGTACATGAATGGAACTGGATGTGGCTGGGAGATAACCATCCAAGGACGTCCCAGAGTCCACCACATAATTGGAGCAATCCAACTTCTTGATCTTGAAGTAATTGCCCAACTGTAGTATTTAAAAGTGTTACCTCAACTTGTGGGGTTCCACTGAGAATTGTCCAGGGTCTTTTGGCTGATATTGTCTTTATTTTATCTAAAACAATAATATCATGAGATTGAACATGAAATTGGGCAAATATATATGTTAAATTGGAACTAATCTTACCTAAAACAATCTTTTTCCAAAGTTGAGATGGCAATTGCCCAACATTGGTGCGCAACTCCAATAAAGTCATAATCATCTCCTACTTAAAATTCTTCTACTGGGATCAAACTCAGGGAGGTAATAGCAGTAAGTCCATCTTCAACACACTGGGATAGGAAATGATCTTTGTGTGCCACTTTGTTAGGTCACCCTTTTAAGCTCAAGGTGTTGTTTTTTGGGGGGGGGAAACTAATTGAGAAAAAACATAATATCATATCCCTGTGTTATTAGCAACGCTAAGCCTAAATTATTCATTGGAGACATAAAGTAAATATTAATTTAATCAGGTATAGCTCAGTGGTGATACTATGAGATTTGAAGCTTATCTGTGCCAATTGGATTTTAAGATTTTGTTAGTAGAGAAAATTGAGTTCTTATAATCTATCTTTACTACCCTCCACTCTGGTGAAATAACAGCCAACTGGAGATTTTGGAGTATTACAAAATTAAGGTAAATTTAAATTTTCAATTCTCTGATGTTTTATTTATTTTATAGATGATTTGACATCAGATTTCATGAATTTAATCTTTATTATATAAAGGTATTTAAAACTTAACCACAAATTATAACCAATCAAAACACATAAAATTTGAGCTCCACTGATGAGCTTGCTATTAATTATTATTGTAGATTGATTCCATAAAGCTCTTAACAAAATATTAACATGTAAATAGCTATCATGTTTTTAGGTAAGTATAACTAACCTTTAATATATAAAAAAGACTCAGTTCTATAATATATAATTAGTTTAAAATATAAAATATTTTAGGGATGAAACCCCTTCTTAAATTATATTACTATAATTTTAACTCAAAAGTAAGCACTTTGGTAGTTTTTTAGTATTTTTGGTAAAATATTTACTATATTATTGTGTTTACTAACCGCTAAAATTACAGAAAAATATTTGCTAGATTGTTGTTTTACTACCCCAGCTCAAAGCAGAATTATCATCTTAACTCAAAGGTAAGCACTTCAATAGTTTTAGTTATCTAGATAAAATATATATTAGATAGTTGAATTTATTATTCCCGCTTAAAAATGCAGTATTTTAGTCTCACCACTAGGTAAGCATAATATTTAAGTTTGAATATAGACTGAAGTCATTTTTGTGTTACGTTTTTGATAAATTATATATTATTACTAATATAGATATTGTTGCTTTATTTTACTAGGTGTTTGTTTCTAGAAAAACATTTATTATATGAAATGATTATTGATATATTTTCAAGGTAAATTTTTTTGATGCTTTACTTAATTTACTAATATAGCATGTAATCTTGTTGCTTTACAAGGTATTTGACTCCAGTTTGGTCATTTGAAATCTGAATTGAATGCCATCTTTTCACTGTAAGCCTTAGATGATGATAAATAAATTTGTAGGTATGTTTTTGACTTACCCATCTGTAATCATATGAAAGGGTTTAAAAACCTTTTTAGGGTGAGTTTTATATTTCTTACTTGGTGATATTTTTAGTAATGTTGTTGATTTTGATTTTATCATAAACTATCTGGTATCTATATTTACTAAAATTCTTGTGGTAGATTCTAACATCCTTATTTGATATATTATATTTATTTATTTGAGGTAAGCTGACCAAGGGACAGGCGTTACCAAAAGAGAGAAATAAACAATTGACATGAACCCAGAGCAGGGTCAACTCCATAAAAGAAAGTTTTTCCACCTCCAGATCAGGACTCAGATTTTTCTGGTTATGTCATGGGTAAGGTTTATTTGATATTATAATGTTATAATGTTGAGGTGTAGATAGCAAATCAGTGTGATTCCTGCTTTAATCTGGGTCAGGCTCTATTTTGAAACAGGTTCAAAACCAGCACAGGCCAAAAAACTCAGCATGGTATATTTTTTCCAAGGTCAACCTGCTTAGTTTAATTTTTTAATGATTTAAGGTTGTCAATTTTGATTTTGACATCTATCTGAAATGGCTGCAAACTTCTTTCTAAGGTGAAATTGTTTCTACTTTTGGTATTATTTTTAGTAATATTATTAATTTTTATCTCAGCATAAACTATATGTTATCATCTATATCTATTATTATCTTCAAGGCAAGTTTTAATATTTTCATTTGCTTTAATACAAGTTAGTAACTCTTTTTTAGCATTAATACAAGTTTTAAACTCTGGTTTTGATTTCACTATACACAATCTGTGATTATCTATGTTACCTAACATCATCAAGGTATGGTTTATTATTTATTTTTTTGCTCTAAAATTTAAGCCTAAAAGAATTGCTCATTAACAAAAAAGATAAATTTGGTAACAAATTTTATTATTTCAGTTTTTTTCAGGTTTAAATTTTCTACTTAACCTAACCATTATCTGTGAATTTTCTAATTTAGCTATTTTTATTGCTTTAAACTATTATGACTTTGTTAAAGTGTTTGCTCTTTTAATGGTTGACTTAAATGGAAACTTATTCAAATTAATATCCAACATACTTCAATTAAAACAGATATCCTACATTGATGAATCCCCCCTCAGGTTGGGACCATCTAGTACTAAAAAAACAGATATCCTTGACTAAATACATTATTAGTTGTATTAAGTTACTAGATTATACTAATTATGGTCAGTTTGATTGATTCTGTAAGCTTAGTTAATTATAGAGTTTTTATTTGGAGTTATGCTACTATTTCCCTAGCCAAAAGGGTAACAGAAAAGATGTTAGTCCAAGTGGCAAATGATATTTTTTGATATTATACCACACTATCAAAGTACTTTGAACCTTAGAGTTCTACTTTGAGGTATAATATTGCAGTAAAAAGTCAGCTCATAAGTCATGGGGACAACAGAAACGCTATTAGTCCAAGTGCCTCAAATAATAAATTGTATATTATTATACCATAATATTTTAGTATTTTTAAATTAGAGTAATGCTCAGAGTTATATTTTTCTATTAATAAGTTAGCTTATAGGGCACAAGGGCAACAGCAAAGCTGTTAGTCTGAGTGCCACAAATGATAGGCTTTATGGCATTATAACATACTATTAAGAGTATTTTGAACCTTAGAGTGGTGCTCAGAGTTATAATTTACAGTAAACAAGTACTCTCACAGGGCACAATAGCAACAGCAAAGCTGTTAGTCCAAGTGTCACATATGATGGTTTTTTCAAGGTAAATGGGGCTTAGAGTGTAGTGGTGGCACAGTTACTGGAAAGAGGTCACCAGCGTAGCTAATGGCCAAATGAGGCTACGCCAGTGTGATCTTGTACTCTACCACTGGGGTATCCTCCCCTATATAATGGTTTTAGCTAAGCAGTTTGATAGTCTATCAATATGGATTAATTTGATAAAGTTTAAACACTATAGATAAGCATGGAATCTTGATGTTAGTTTTATATAATCCTAAAATAACCTGCCAATTTGGTTCCCATAATTAATAAAATATTTTAGCAAGTTAAGTTGAAGTTAATTTAGTATTTTGGAAGATGTGTCACAAACACAATGATTTTAAATATAGAGAAATGCTTCACGTAGCAGTTTGGTGTTATTTTGATTTGATAAGTTTAATTTGGCTGAGTGGTTGATGTTTTTTAGTTGACTTGATAGGATAAAGTTTAGTTTGAGGGGTGATTAATTATTGGTTGACTAGCTGTACCCAATCACGCGTTGCTGTGGCTCAGTTTGGTAAAATGGAAAAGAAAGAAAAGTGAAAGCATATGTTTCTGATAGCGGAATTACCCAGCATTGCTTGGGTTTATTTATGAGCTCACATTAACATCCTAAAGGCTGTGCCAGCACTACCCTTGAGCCACTTGGGCTAAAAGCTTCTCTGTTGCCCTTGTGGCTGGCGATCTGAATATTTTAAATATACTTATTAATCTATAATAAATACTTGAAACTCTACACTGATTCTTTCTTAGTTTCAGTTTAACAATTTGGTGAATTATTTGATAATATTCACTAATATCGCCCATTTGCCCAATTAGATTGAATTTATTAGACTCAAAGGTTTCAAATGTCAGTCAGTACCAGTGAATGTATTATATTAAGTAGAAATTAAAAAATTACATATTAGCATTCCATTCCCAAACTTTGTAGAATACTTGTGCCAAGTTTGGTGATTTTTGGTTATTTAATCGTAAATAATACACCCTATATATAAACAAATAAGCAGAATGATACTTTTCTAAAAGATTAAGCAAATTCTAGTTGATACCCAGTTTAACAGATTTTTTTGTGAGCTTAAAGTTTACCAGATGATCCTAATAGATTATTTTTTACTATGATAGATGCTATAGAAAAATTAAGAATCAAATTAGATTGAATCAATAAAAAATTACTAACCACTCAGCCAAAACCAATTAAACCTATTGAATTATCTAAAACATCAACCATTTATCTGAAACCATTGGCTATCAAATCAACCTAAATCATTAACCACCACCCAGCTAAAACCAATTGAACTTTTAAAACAACCAACAAACAAAAATCACCAACCAGTTACCAAAACCAATTAACTTATCAAACTAACCAATCACTAATTGCTTATTAAAAACCAGGTTTATTAATTAACCCCAAAACCATCAATCACTTGCAAAACCATTTAAAATTGAATCAACCAAATATCTAACTGCTTAGCCATAATGTTATACCAATTTCCATTGAAAACATATAATTTTTCACTTGATACATATAAAACTTTTTATTTTACTATGAAAAATAAAAATACTTTCTTATTGCACATCTACAGTATCTAGTGAATATCTATGCAAAGTTTCTTTTTTCTAGGCCTTATAATTATTAATATACAGTGATGAGAGGAGCTAGGTAGGGTAAGCTGGGGCCTTCACATGGCATGACTGAGGAAAGCTTGTGGAAAGATGGGTGAGTAGCCATCACCAGAACCCAGAGAGGCACCTTTGAAGGGTCTTGTAGTGGCCTGTATGAGTTTTAGGATGGAAGCTAATGACTGTAACCCAACCTTTTCTTGTGGGTGCTACTCTCCTTCAAGGGGGAATATGGGCAGAAAGGGGGAGGCAAGAGTCAGGTATATCATCAGTCACACTACTTTTCTATGAGGTGGGGCGCTGCAAAAGCAGGTCTTAGTGACAAGGGTGGTGCAATTTTTATTGGATGGGCTTTGGTTCACCTGTCTACAATAATCACTGCAGTTTTCTAGGTTAGCTGAAACTTTAATAGCAGCCAGTAGCTTATGTGAGCTTACACTAGTACAGTGAAAGGCAAGGGCACTCACATACCAAATTGATGGACTAACCTGAAAGGGCTGTGATGGTTCCTGCACAAAAAGGGCCCAGAGAGAAAACTTCGTCAAAAAAAACTGGGGAGACCAACTCCATTAACAAATTAACAGTGGGGGGTGTCCCCTGCTGCACAGAAGGCTCCAGTCTCCTTTGCGGTGGTGGCCGCTAGGGGATTTGGAGTTAAAACCAAGCTTTTTGAAGCGAGAAACTCCAGCCCCTCCAAGGATCTGATGGCAAGCATGGTGGGAGCTTCAAGAGGGTTCACGCCGTGGAAGTGAAGACTGGGTGGTCTAAGGAGACGCTCATGGTCAGGGTGATTGAGGTGTGGGTTCACCCCACCCTATATTTCTATGTTTGGCTTCTGGGTTAAACTTATGACCTTCCAGTATAAGCTTCAAAAGGAACGGGTTTTGGCTGCCGGTTTGAGCACAAAGTATGAGGAGGCCATATGTCTTGACATCAGCACTGAGATCAGAAGGTTCATTCTGAGGGACGTACCACCTGTGATCACTAGAGGGGCCATGATGTCTTAGCTGTAAGGCTTTGGCAGAGTGATCTCCTTTAATGATAACAAGGTGGTAAAGAACTTGAAGCAGAAGGACAGTAGCTTGAAAAAGTTCACCGTGGGATCTGGGGACTGGGTTTTGAATATTAAACTTTCAAAGTTATATGGGGAGCTGCCTCGTTCAGTTACTGTGGGAACCTTGAGTGTCCCTGTGGTACCGCTGGACAGGTGCTTCTTGTGTGGTGCGAAGGGGCACATCAGAGCCAAATGTCCTCGGGTTCAACCTCCTGTGGCAGTGGCCAAACCTACCAGGCCTATTGCAAAGGTGCAATAATGGCGCCCTCAGAGAAAGAGAAGTTGGCTCTCCAGAAGGCGTTGGAGAAGCTGACTGAGTTGTTAACCAAAGCAAAGGAGGAGGCAGCAGCTGGAAACACTTTGGAGGTGGTGACTGAGGTGCTTAAAGGTTCCAGGAAGGTCAACAAGGAGTCAAAGCATTTCTGGAAAGCGAGGGAAGCTGCTAGACTTTAAATCAAGCTTAGTGACGCTTTGTCCCAATCCACAAAGGATATTTTGGAAATGGTTGACTTCCAAATAGATGAAGTTTTTCCCCATCACTTGATCGTGTAAGTGTAAGTCCCAGGAATTGTCCCCTGGCTGTTGATCAGGCCCTTTTCCTGTTCCCAAGTAAGAAGGTATCAAAGAGATGGCTGTACCCCTTTTTTACCTAAGGCAACCTCACCCACATGGTAGACGAGCGCTGGGTAACAGCTCTTCCACTTCAAATCCCTCCCCCAGTGCCCACACTCACCTTGGCAGAACTGGTACAGTTAATCAGGTAAATCTGCACCAAGATCACTGAAATGAAACTGATCGACCCAAAATTAAGTGGGAGTCAGCCCAATAGTCAGATTCCATGTAGTCAAAAAGGGATGAAGACTGCCCCATCAGCTGGAATTGCTGACAGTTTCAATTTGGCTAATGCTATGATCAAAAAAATCAACCCCCCCTTGAAATCGTCAGGGATCATCCCTGACGGGTAGGTAATAGCATTGGATGCCATCAATAAGGGTTCAAAGCTCCCTTCCAGCAAATCAGGTGTTGCAGCTGATGCAACGCTCTTGACTGAACAAATGGCCCAGCGACCGGGCATGGGTGGGTTGGGCATCCTGAACCCATTCCCAACCAAATGGGACCGCCCCTATGTGGGGTGGCCTTAAGGGATTCCCGTTGCTCATTGGGTCAAACGCCATCATGCCAACCATTGGAAATGTATCCAAGCCTTAGTTCAGATTTTTGAGGTTGAACCAACAGAGACTCGCCTGTCACCAAATTCTTTGATGTTGGTTCCCAGTTAACTTATCTGTTCCCCATTCCTGAACAATTTTCTGGTTAGGTCAATCTTTCAGGACCCAATCCCGGCTTGTTTCACCTCTAAATTGACCACTATTTAATTAGTTGCATCACACTGAGAAAATTGTTGGTCAATTTTTCTTTCTTAATTTTTCCATTAAAAAACCTTTCCTAAAATTTTGTTTTCATGTCAAAAAATAAACTGTTTTTTCCGCCAACCCTCACACACCTCTTGGGGTTAACAGCCGTACTCATCTTGTTTATAATTATGTGCCTGTTTGAGATTCTGACTCATTGGCAGTTCTTGGTGAGATTCCTTTCCAGTTCCATATCCGTTGAACCAGCAGCAGTGCCTTTGGCATTCTGGTTTGCCATTCAGTTGCTCTGGCATCTGAGTTGTCAGGACAGTCTAATTTAATTGAGGTTTTCCTGACATAATTGACCAACCATTATTTTTTACCATTTCCACTTTTCTCATAGATATTGGCGCAGCAATGGCCCCTCCTTCTTAACTAAACCAGGTTTTGAAGAACATTTTCCCTGTACACAATAGTCTAGTTCCATTCAAAGCTTCAAATCTACGCCCCATAGTTGCTGCAGCTATTTTTCCCATTTCAGTAGGATCTGACATCCTGACTTGCAATGAGTTGTCCCCCCATAAGAGCTTAGCGGTTTCCTCTGACCCCACTACCATCTCTTTGTCATCACTGGATTCATCCACAACTACCAATAAAGTGAAACTTCATTTACTTCTTATTACTTATGAAGATAGTGTTGGGTTTCATCACATCTCTTTTGAGGCCCTGATGGATACCGGAGCTGCGGTTAATTTTATGAGTGTAGAACTGGCCCAGCAATTAAGACTTGACCTGGATGCAGGCCCTTTGGTGATGGTTGCATCGTCAGCCTCCCAAACCTCATACCTGGTTCTCCAACCAGTCACATTTTTAATACATCAGTTCAGCTTCTGCGACTGCTTTTCTGTTATTCCAAACTTGGTGTTTCCGGTGATCTTAGGAGTTGGATGGTGGCGCTGGCAACATGTCAAGGTCCACCTGGAGTCTAATATGCTGTCGTTTGTTAATGATCAACTGGAGGGTGTATTCCCCCTAATAGACACTCTTAAGAAAGCTCAAGGTCACAGAACTATCACTTCCACTGTCTCTCCTGCGGGAATACTATCCAATTTTCCAGAAAGTTTAATGTGTTATCAAAGCATTTTCAATTCTGAAAAGGCAGATTGTCTGCCTCCTCACACTAGATTTGACTTTATATTTCGTACAACGGTTGAGTTGGTGAATATCAACTGCCATTTGTACCCCCACACAGCATAGGAGGAAGCTGCACTCAACACTTGGTTGGATGATATGTTGAAAAAAAGGTGGTTATTTAAGGAGACATCGCCAGTTGCATCTCCCATTGTCTTTGCTAAAAAAGCCAATGGTTCCCTCCGCCCCTGCATAGACTATGAACACTTAAAATAAAGTCACGGTTTCTGATCCCTACCCCTGCCTTTAGAGCAGACAATAAGCCAAGCAATCGTTAAATCTTGGGTGTTTTCCAAGCTGGATCTCGTCAATGCTTTTAACCAGATTCAGGTAATAAAAGGGCAAGGATGGTTAACAGCAATATGGATAAAGCGAGGCATTTTCCAATTCCGCATGTAATGCCCTTTGGGCTGAATAATGCTCCCACTACGTTTCAACATATGATTAACAATGTACATGGTGACCTCTAGTTTACCTGCGCAGTTGCATATATTGATGACATTCTGGTTCACTCCCCCAACTCCTGAACAACACGCTACCAACTTGGAAGCAGTTGTGGCCGCCTTTCATAAGGTAGTCTTGTTTGTCAAGCCTTCCAAGTGTGAGTTCTATAAAGAGAAGGTTATCTTCCTCAGGAACCTCGTCCTTAAAGACAGTATGCAATCCCTCCCAATAAGTTGGGTGCTATCCAAGAATGGTCAACCCTGACTACCCAGAAACATTTACGAAGTTTTTTTAGAAACCATTATTTTCTTACAAAATTTTCCCTGGCACTTTCCCAGCTTGCTGCCCCACTCCCACCCCTTACAGGGAAAAATGTACCATTTCTCTGGTCGCCCAAATGCCAACAGTGTTCTATTCTATCAAGGAGGTGTTTGTGTCCCCTCACATTTTGAAGCATGATGATCCCACCAAGCTGTATATTGTTGCATGTGATGCCTCATTGGTAGCAGTGGGGGTGGTGTTGCTCCAGGATCATGAGGGCTTAGAACATCTGGTCACCTATTTTTCCCAAAAGTTCACTTCTATGGAGCAGTCTTGGGCCATTTATGACAAGGAGTTGGTGTCAGTCAAACAGCAAGTAAGAATTAGACTAGCCTGCCAGCCTAGATGCCAAAGCACCCAAATGGCAAGCCAGAATGCCAAAGGCACTACTGCTGATACAACTAATATGGAACTAAAAAGGTATTTTCCCAATAACTTTCTTGAGCCAGAATCTTGTACAGGCACATAAGACAATACCAGACGAGTATGGCCACTAACCCTGAGGGGTGTGTGAGGGTCGGCGGAATAGGCAGTTTCTTTTCCAACATATAAAAAACTAGATTTTTAGGAAAGGGTTTTTAATGGAATATAGAAAAGAAAAATTGACCAACAATTTTCTCAGTGTGATGCGACTAATTAAATAGTGGGCGATTTAGAGAGGAACCAAGCCTTAATCAGGTCCTTCAAATTCAACCTAACCAGAAAATTGTTTAGGAATGGGGAACAGATAAGCTAATTGAGAAATGACATCAAAAAATTTGGTGGAAGGCCGAGTCACTGTCAGTTTGACCACAAACATCTGAACTGAGGCTTAGATACGTTTCCAATGGTTGTCATGATGGCGTTTAGCCCAACGAGAAGCAGGAATCCCCCAAGGCCACCCCATAAGGGGTGGACCCATTTGATTGGGAATGGGTTCAGGACATCCAACCCGCCCATGCCCAGTCACTGTGCCATTCATTTGGTCATTATTGTTGCTTCAGGCGCAACGCCTAATTTTTTGACAGGGAGCTTAGAACCCTCATCAATGGTGCCTGATGCTATTACCTGCCCATCAGGGATGATTCCCAACAATTTTGGAAGGGAAGATTTTCTCAATCATAGTGTTAACTGAATTGAGACCATCAGCCATTCCAGCTGATAGGTCAGTCATCATCCTTTTCAACCATTTAAAATTTGAACTTTAGCCTGACTGCCACTCAATGTTGTTCTGATCAATTTCATTTTGGCGATCTTGATGCAGATTTCACTAAACCCCCATAACAATTCTGCTGAGGTAAGTGTGGGTACCAGAGGAGGGATCCAAAGCGGAAGAGCTGTTACCCAGCGCTTGTCTACCACGTGGGCAAGATTGCCCTGAGTGAAGAGAGGTACAGCCATCCTCTTTGGTACCTTCTTGCTTGGAAATGGGAAAATGGCCCAATCAACGCCCAGAGGATGTTCCCTGGGACTTACAATCAGCAGCCATTGTATGGGCATTAACTCATTTAAGGTATCTGTTACAGGGTGCTCAACATGAGTTAACGGTCTGCACAGACCACTGGGCTCTCTTGTACTTTTGTAAACCCCAAAAATTGGCATATTGTCAAGCCCAAACCTATCAGGACTTGTGCAGTTTTAATTTAAAATATGAATTTGTAAAAGGTGCGCTCAACGTACTTCCTGATTTTCTCAGCTGCAGCCCCGCCCACTGTTCCATGATCCAGAGGATGTAGATCTTATTACCATGATTCCTGCCACCCAAATCCTGTTGATTGTCCCCCCTTTTGTTTCTTCCGTCGCTCTGGCCCCTGATGCTCCATTAGTTGCTCAGGTCTTAGCCAGTCAAATGGCCTGCCCTGAGGGCATGGAGCTGGTTGAGCAGTTATCTCACTAGAAGCATAAACACTCCCTATATTCATTGGAGGAGGGTCTTATTTATTTTTGGTCACGTGTCTGGGTTCCTCTCTCCTTCAGAACTGAGGTAATTCGCGCACATCACGATCCCCCTATGGTTGGTCATCCTGATAATAAGAAATGTTTTGACTTGATCAAGCGGCCCTACAAATGGGTGGTTTTGACAAAAGAAGTTCCAGTCTGGATTGCCAACTGCGTTACTTGTGCTCAGGCTAAGTTGGACCGCTCTGGTAGAAATGGCTTTTTACACCCCTTACAGCAGGCGGAGGGTCCATGGATGTCAGTGTCCGTGGACTTTATTGTAAAACACCCCTGCTCTAACAGTTCACAGTGGTGATGGTGGTGGTGGATCATTTAACTAAATTTTCCCTCTTTATTCCTTGCACTTCTGCGATTACATCAGAGGAGACTGCCCGCCTTTTTGTACATCACATGTTCTCAATGTTTGGTCTCCCACAGGAGATCATCAGCAATTGTGGTTCACAGTTCACGGCGCAGTTTTGGAGTGAGCTCCTATCTATCCTAAAAATATCCCCCTGCCATTTCACAGCATATCATCCCCAGTCCGATGGATAGACCAAGCAAGTTAACCAAAACTCAAACAGTGCCTGCGTTGCTATGCTGCAGCTGCACAGGACACCTGGGCCAATGACATTCCCCTCACTCAATTTTCTTATAATGATGGAACACACACGTCCACGGGTTTTTTTTTTCCTACAAAGCGACATTGGGTTATAATCCTTCATTTTCAGTCAGACCTTGCTTAAAGCCTGAGGTCCAAGCTGCCGCGGATCATGCTGAACATATTAGGTCAACTCAATCCTTAGTGTAGGGACACCTCACCAAAACTATTGATGACTACAAGTGGTTTGCAGATTGTAAGCAGCTCGCAGTTCACAATATAACAGTGGGCTCCTATTTTATGCTCAATACCCGCCATTTACAAATTCAAGCTCCTTCTCATAAATTTTCAAGTAAGTGTTTGGGCCCCCATTTGGTGGAAGAGGTCTTGGGTAATGGTGCGTTCTGGTTGAAGCTTCTGGCTCACTGGAAACAGCATCCTGTCTTCCACGTTTCCCAGCTGTCACCTTTCAAGGGTACAGTTCCTACAGAACTGAAACCAATAATCATCAAAGATGCGGAAGAGGCTGAGATGGAGAATATCCTGGCATCCTGCAAGTCCCACCGGTCTGTCCAATATCTCATGGCTTGGAAAGGGTATCCAGCCTATGAGAACAGTTTGGTCAAGTCGCACGATTGTGCAAAATGTATGGAACTGGTTGAAGCATTTCATGAATCCCACCCCAATGCTCCCACCCTCCCCAAAAAACTGCGATGGTAATAACAATCAAGTTACCCAAGGCGCACAAAAATGTAGCCCTAGTGCAGTATCCTAGTGGTGGCGCCTTTCCTTTGAAAAAAGGAAAGGTTAATGTAAGTCCCAGGGAACATCCCCTGGCCATTGATTGGGCCCTTTTCCCATTCCCAAGTAAGAAGGTATCAAAGAGGGTGGCCGTACCCCTTGTTACCCAGGGCGACCTTGCCCACATGGTAGATAAGTGCTAGTAACAGTTCTTACACTTTGAATCCCTCTCCTGGTGCTCACACTCACCTCGGCAGAGCTGGTACAGTTAATTGTGGAAATCTGCACTGAGATTGGTGAAAAGAAATTGATTGACCCAAAACCAAGTGGGAGTCAGCCCAATAGTCAGATTTCATGTAGTTGGAAGGGATGAAGACTGCCCCATTAGCCAGAATCACTGACAGTTTTGATTTGGCTAATGCTATGATCAAAAAAATCAACCCCCCTTGAAATCATAAGGGATCATCCCCAATGGGCAGGTAATAGCATCAGGCACCATCAATGAGGTTTGAAGCTCCCTTCCAGCAAATTGGGTGTTGCAGCTGACACAACGCTCTTGACCAAATGAACAGCCCAGCAACTGGACATGGGCGGGTTGGGCATCCTGAACCCATTCCCAACCAAATGGGACTGCCCCTATGTGGGCTGGCCTTGGGGGATTCCTGCCGCTCGTCAGGTCAAATGCCATCATGCCAACCATCAGAAACATATCTGAGACTTGGTTCAGACTTTTGAGGTCAAACTGACAGTGACTCAGCCTGTCGCCAAATTCTTAAATGTCAGTTCCCAGTTAACTTATCTGTTCCCCATTCCTGAATAATTCGCCAGTTAGGTCATGCTTGCAGGACCTGATTCTGGCTTTTTTCCCCTCTAAATTGACTATTATTTAATCAGTTGCATTGCACTGTGAAAATTGTTGGTATATTTTTCTTTCCTAATTTTTCATTAAAAAACCTTTCCTAAAATTTTCTTTTCTTGTCAAAAAAAAAACTGCCTTTTCTGCTGACCCTCACACACCCCACAGGGTTAAAGGCTGTACTCATCTGGTATTGTATTATGTGCCTGTTTGAGATTCTGGCTCATTGGCAGTTCTTGGTGAGATTCCTTTCCAGTTCCATATCCGTTGAACCAGCAGTGCCTTTGGCATTCTGGTTTGCCATTCAGGTGCTCTGGCATCAGATCTGGCGGGCCAGTCTAATTCTTACTTGCTGTTTGCCTGGCAGTAAGAGGCGAGTGACCATTAGGGATGTGGGTGGGATGGAGCGTGTGAGGCTTAAAGGAGAAGAGGCGGAGGTGAGGGAGGTGCTGCCTGCTAGCAATAGTGGGCCAGTGCCTTCTAACCCAATGCCTAAAACTGAAGTGGAGGGGTCTATTGAGGACCCTGGCAATGTTAATATTCCAGAAGCTGCTGTGACTGAGCAGTCGCCACCCCCTTCCCAGTCTAGTACTAGAAAGGGGAGGAAGAAACGTGGTCCCACTAAACCAGATGAGGTGGAAAAGGATGGAGACCCTCCAGATCCTAACACTGAAGCTTCTTCAGTCATGAACCTATGGCAATTAAGGTTGAATTTGCTAATGTGCGGGGTCTGAATGGACTCAAGCAGTGGCAATGGGTGAAACTTTAATTGCAACAACTCGGGATAGATATTGACTTCCTCACTGTGACTAAGTTTAAACCTGAGGTGGAAGAGGACTGTGCTTTCCAGTTTCCTCTGAAGCAATTATTTTACTCTCAATTGGTGGATCAACCAACCTCGTACTTACCCTTAGGGGAGGGAAAGAGGGAGGGGGAAGCCAAGGGGTAGTACTTTGGTCTGGTTGGTGGACAAAGTCAAGGTGTTGGATAAAAGGAAATTGGGTCCTGTAAGAGCAGTGGCAGTAATGTCACTGTTTGGAGAGGAACAAATTTGGTTTATCAGCATTCAAGCGCCCAATTCTGGGTCTGAAAGGAAAGCCTTCTTTCAGAATGTCAGCCTGAGGATCCACGAGGAAGGCATAGGGGGGTCAGTAGTGCTAGGGGGAGACATGAACTGTGTCTGCTTTAGGGATGACAGGGTTGGGGCTTCAGGCAACTGGAGTTCTGATCCTGGGGCCCACGAGTTGGCTGTTTTGTGAATAACCTCAGCCTACTGGATGTGTGGAGAGCAGGCCATGGTGAGGAGGGGGAGACTGGGTGGACCCATTTTTAGGGAGATCATTTCTCCCACATTGACCTTGTTTCGGTGCCCCAGCCTCTCCTAAGTCACTATAAGTTGATCCTTTGGAATCATGATCCAGGTGCTTCAGACCACAGGCCCCTTGAACTGCAGATCAGTACCCTCAGGTTGCTTCTGCGGGGAAAGGGATCTGGAGATTGAACCCTGAACTCCTGAAGTGGAGTCCACTTCAGGATATCATGAGTAAGAAGGTAAGTTGGTGGAGAAGCCAGATCTTAGTGAAGCCAGATACGCCAGTAAAATGGTTGCAGATGAAGGCTGATCACAAGATGGCTTGCGAAATCTTTGAGAGGCAGTTAGGGGCCATGCGTTTGAGGTATGAAACCTTGGAGAGGAGCTTCAAGAGTACCTGCAAGCAGGCTGCGGTCATGGGGGAATTTGCCTACATGGCCAAGGTTGAATTGTATGCAAAATAATTGGGATCTTTCATGGTGAATCGCCTCAAACAAAGGAAATCTAGGTAGGATGAGTATTTTAATAGAAATGTGACTCTACTCTGCAAGGCAGTAGGGGCATTCAGACCTTCAGCAAGAATCTTGTCACTTTGTGCTGGGAAGTTAAGGTT